>RJWM01006487.1:0-84124 GCA_004363535.1 Dasyprocta punctata
GCCTAACTAATAAGAGATGATCAGGTTCTCCTTCTGCTCAAAGTGAGTGGACACAAACTAAAAGTAGTACCCCCTGAGGTCTTACCAGACTGAGGCAGACAGGCAGACTTCATCTTCCTCTCTTTTGGGTCCAATGTGAGCCACCTGAGTGGCAAGTTAGAAATTCTTCTCCAGACCTCTGAGGAAACTTGAGAAATCTAGAGGGTGCACCTTCCCATCAAGACCTGAAGAGGTCTTAGCTCCATTCACAAGGGCCATGGCTGGTGACCAAAGAGGTCAGCATGGTTGGTCTTCCTGGCCAATGCACCAGATGCAGCAACAAATTAAAACACCAAAATGCCACTCAGGATTTGAAGGCAGATTTATTTACATTGATGGGCTCTGTTAGGGATTCATTCCCAAAGTATCAAGCCCTGAAGACTCAGGGATGGAGGTTTTTATGGGGTTGCAAAGGGAAAGTACAGAGGCAGAATGGCTTGTCAATTATGGGTTGGTTCTTACAATGTACATCATACTGACCAGCCATTTCTAAGAAACAGAAGTAACAGGAACTAAAACAGGAAATGAAGTAAACTGGAGGTCACCTAGAAAACTAATAGAAACTAAAGTATACTGATGGGGGGTGGCATTTTCTGCTATAATAGTATATGATCTAATATACTTTTGTCATACCATCACCCCCCAAAAAACTCCAGGAGAAGGTGACCACTACAGGCAGCTTAGTAGGAAGATGTGACCCCCACTGGGACACACATTAAATCCTCACCATTTCTGTTTGTCCTCCTGCACAAGTCCTCACAGAGACAACCTCAGCACCTGGGCTTGAATTTAGATCACCTCCCTCACCAACTTCAAATCCATGATGGAAACAGCAAAAATCCTGGGGGTTCCTGGAGCTGCACACAGTAGGCAGAGAGGGAATCTTCCATAGGAACCCAGAAATGGTGTGCAGCGAGGAACAGATTCTGGGAAGTCAAAAACACAAGTGTTCTCTGCACTCTTCTTCTAATAAATATTTTTAAATAAATGGAATAATTTAAAACTTAATTTTACTTTTTTTGATAGAAAAAAATTCACTTTGACATGCATGCCTTCCATTTTTCAATGCCCTGTGCAGTCCTCGAGAGGGACCTTTGCAATGAGGCTTTGCTGTTGGGTTTCAGTCTTCATTCCAATCCACCTTCCAGACTGTGGCAGCTGGGAGTGCTGTAACTTCCATTTCTTCATCTGTAAATTGGGCAGTAACAGGATGAAATGTGGCAAATGCATAAGCTGCAGGAGCACAGCAAAGCAGTGTAAGCTGTCAGTGTCATTGCCATGACTTAACAGTGACATATAATGACCTTGAAACCCAGCTTCTCCTCTAGATGAGCAGGCAGTGTGTGGGACAGACCCTGGACACATCAGAGTTGGCCTGGATCCCATAGACAGAGCATGAAGCCAGGCTGTCAAAGATGCTTTTTTCTGGGCCCTGTCCTAAGCTTCAAAGATGGGAAATTCCAAAATTAGCCATAATGAGCAAAAGCCAGGAGCTAGGCATACTGAGATGTCAGTAATTTCATCCATTTGCACATTGAAAATCTAGCTGCCAATTCTTTATGATTTGCTTTAGAAAAATAGCAGGAATACCCACAGTTTGGGTAAAGATGATGCTTGGCAAAGTCAGGCTTCCATTTTTCCTTTTGTTTCAAATGGTAACACAACCATTCCCAGACATATGGCTTCACCAGGGCGTCGCTCACTAATGGTGTGGGTTTGCTTGGCAACATCACAGGCGGCCTACAGAACACTTCAGCACAGCCCTTTGTGTTGAAGAAAAACCACATTTTGGTCAAGTTTCAACCTTTTTCAAATGATGTTTGCACAGAAGAGAAATCAGTACCAGTGCACTTTCAGGGAGACACAGCTGACAAGTCCCCCAGGTGCCATGGGTAAGAGCTCTGGCACAGGAAGAACAGCCCTCAGGTCTCAGGCCTGAGTCCCAGCGCACTGCCAAGGAAGGCTCTTATTTATTGGGGTGCTGTGCTGTGTTGTGCTTAGTCTTCATGATCCCCTTCACACAGGAGGAATCAGAGGTTCAGCCAGAGTGAGCAATTCCCACAAGCAGATGCTGTTAGTGAAGGAGCCAGGATCTGAGCATGCATCCAATTTAGAAACTGAAGAAGAATTCCTCAATTTTTGTTTCTATTTCCCAGCCTAAACTAAACCCAGTAGAATCAAAGAAGAATGTTTGTAATCATAATTAGGCTTCAAGGAATTTTATTTTCATTTACAAGGAGCTCTCTGTTGTCCTCTCCTGGGGCAGTGATGACCACACATATTCACCTGGATATGGTTACAGCCCATGCCACCTTCGATTTGTTTGGAACAAGACAATTGCTGTAATGATCATTTACCAATATTTCTTGCCCAGACTTCCATAATACTAAGAAAGGTATAAACTAAAATATCTTTTCTATCCAGTTCATAGTTTCTCTGAAACCTGTGTAGGAACATCCGCAGGCCACCGGTTAAGAACACACAACCTCAGTACAGACTAGGACTGAAAGTGAGTGTGGTGAATGAACTAATGGTCAACTTGTAACACCCAGCTTAACTGAATCAGCATGGTGCTGGGTGTGGAAGGCCTAATAGTATAAAAGGAGAACTGTAAGGTAAGATGGTGTGCTATTGAGTCCTTCGGAAAAGCTTGTTATGCTGACTTTCGTGATACAAACTCAGTTGTTCTCCTCATTGGAGGAGCTCAAGTACTCACTGCCACTGAGGATGGCTGTGGGTCTCTTCAGGAAAGCTCTGGTCCTTACCTTGAGCATCACTTCCTGGCTTCAGTGCAGATCCACTGGCCTGCTGGCACAGATCTTCCATTCTACCGGCACAGACTTTCTAGCTTCTACCATTCATCTATGGGCCTTCCCAGTGCAGATCCTTGATACAGACTGGCAAAAGACATTGTCATGGGCTCTAGACCCCCAGCTGAACTCATGAAGGACATTGCCATGGGCTCTAAGTCTTCAACTACACTTGTGCAGGACATTTTTGTGGGATCTAGGCCCTCAGTTGGGTTCTTTGGATCTCTAGTGCACAGACAGATCTCCCACACTCTTCTGCATTTGATTCTTTGGTTAAATATTATAAAATAAACCTCTATATTATGTCTCCTGTATTAAATCTATTCCCTTGAACACCCTGACTACAACAATGACATTCCCTGGTGCTTAGTATGCTTAGGTTGTCCATTCATTGGGAGATGGTTAATGGTTTCCCCCAGGGAGTGCACCTCACTATAATTTAAATATAAAAATAATGCTTTGGGTCAGCAAACTTCAGCCTTGGGGGTCACAAGTAGCCCCACATCTACCTTCCTAAGTACATTGCTTCATGAACACAGCCACAGCTGCTTTCATGTTTCACAGCACAGTGGAGTTTGAGAACACATGTTCTGCAGAGCCAAAAATGCCAACTTTCTGACCCTGTAAAGAAAGATTTCCACCCTGTGATCTCAGTGAGCCTCAACCTCTGCAAAAAGAACCACTCTGCTTTTCTAATCCCTTCTGAGTTCCTGTGCCAGAGCAAGTAGCAGACCTCCTGAGGTACTGAAGATATCCTCAGTGATAGCAAAATCCTACAGTTGCTGGTTTTGCTGAGATGATTTTGGTTTCACATCACACAATGGCTCCACCTCAGGCCTGCTTTTGGTTATGTACAGGAGACAGCTAAACATAATAGCTAAGAGCTTTAAACTGTTCAGATTCCTGCTCTGCTACTTTCTAGCTTCATGAGTAACCTTGGAAAAATATGCTTGTGATTCCTCAACTTCAAAAATGACAATACTATCCACCTGATAGAGCCATTAATATCTATGCAATAATCTATGCAATGTCATTTAGCTCAGAATTTGGTTTTAATATAAGCATTCCATAGAACAAGTGCTTGTAAGTGTAGCCACTGTCAATACTAGGGACAAAAACAAAAGTCCAAAATTTAGAGGGAAACAAATTTCCTTTTCAATTCCCCTTGACTTCTGGCTACGTGTTACCTCTTTTTCCAGTTGATTTCCTCACCTGGAATTTGAAGAAGTTCTCTTGACCTGCTGGCTAGTAATGTGAAAAGAATAATTTGATATTTTTAAAACTTGAAAGTACAACTGACAGATCTTGTTTTCCTGGCCCTTTGACAGTTCTTTAACAATGTGGAATCAGAAATGGGAATTACGATTCTAAGTTAAAGGAAAGGTTTTAATTTTAATTTTGGCTTACTGTAACTGTAATAACAATTTTATATCTACCAAAATAATTTATGATCTTTACATTTCCCTGTAAGTAAATGTGTCAATAATTGTATATTTCAATTAAAATTCTTAGAAGTACTAACCCAGGGTATTAAAGCAAACACAGAAGCCAGACTCAGATGACCTTAGAAATGGAAGATTTTCCATTTACCTCATTTTCATTCTCTTTTTAAAAAATTTGCTCATTGTAAAATGAAAGACAGGAAAAGCAGAGTGGAAAATGTCACATGGGGAGCTCAGAGTTCAACAGAACAGGGACAAGCTGTGTGTCCTAGTGTCTTGGGTTCCTCCACCACCTCTGCTTGGCCACTCTGAGAATCATCACTGCTCTCTCTGATCATCTTGCATTTCCATATAAGCATTCCCACAGCCATACTTGAAACTCAAATTAGAGTAACTACTAACCAACCAAGAAGGATCATTTCCAACAACAACAACAACAAAAAAAAATTCATAGTAGCGCAATAATGGAAAACTTTTAAATACATCAGAAAGGAGGTAACTACATTGTTTTTACAGCCTACAGCTCACTAACCCCTCTTTCTTTGGAGATGAACAGCACTTTTAAGATGAAAATCTGAGAAAAAAAATTTAAACCATTTCTACTATCATAATGCCCTTTTCTGTTAATAAATTCTTGATTCATTCTAGGAAACATTCTCTTTAAGAAATATTCACAGTTGCTCCATAGAAGCTCAGTGTAGCAGCCACTGGCCAGTTCAGGTCTGCTTCCCTTGCATTGACCTCAGGCTTCTCACTTCTGCCATCCTCCCTGACTCTGGGTCTTCTTCCTTCAGCACCAGGTCACTGCCCTCTAACTGGCTGGGTCCTGCCTACGATTTCATCTATGCAAAAATTCCAAGAAAATTTAATAAGTGTTTACATTGTGCAGATAACTCTCCTCAGAGGATTGTAGTACTGTGTGAAAGTTGACGATCCCAACATTAGATCGCTCTCTTCAAGCCCACACAAAACCGGAGTTGTGGTGAAGTCAGTCAAATGTGTTTACTGCCAGCCAATCGCTTTTTGGCTGGCTTGTATTTCTCAAACTAATTCAATTTACTGCTTCTTTTAAATTTTATTTATATTTATGGTATTTCAGAATTACCACTGCCACTTTCCTTTTGGTCATAGCAACTTTAAATACATTTGGAGATGGAAAAACCTGTCCTGCAAGAACACTATATTTAAAGTTATCATTTCTGTTTAAAGCCAAGTCATTAAAAACAGAAAGACAAGAACTTTCCCTAAGTCTTCAGCAACTGAGAGGGTCCACGCTGCTGCTTCCTGGAACACCCCCGTGTGTCTGCTGTCTGCGGCTCCCACAGGCGCTCGCCCTCCCTTCTCCCGCGGTGGGCGGGCAAGGCCAGAGGCTGCCCAGTGACTCTGTACTTCCTTCCTACAAACTCGCTGTGAAGGCCTCCTCCAAGAGCCTGAGAATAAACACAGTGCCGCCTTGTGAATCAAGAGCAGCAGATGCCACTCAGTGAACTTCTAATTGGCCAGTACTTGGTGGATCAACTTGAAAAGTTAAAACAAAGAATCAGAAAGCATATAAATGTAAACATTTTGTTTTAGTCTAATGCATACAGATGTGCATTCATCCATCCACATTTAAAGTAAGGCAAGGCCTTTTAATACCATTCACTTTAAAGAACCAAATTGATGTTGGGCCAAGTTCGGATCCAACCAGAAGACAACTAGCCTGCCTTCCTGGTGAGTGGCGCGAGCAGCAAGAACTCCAGGAAAAGGAAGATCTATGTTCCCTGTGTGCCTATTGATGCACAGGCTGAGAATCAAGAACCCTTCCCCACCACAAGGAACCTGCCGGTTCAGAGGACCGCCTAAGTTGGTAGCAACTAAGGTACATAAAGCAACTAAATGCTTGTATTGTTTAGTCGATTTTGCAGGCCTGGGGCCAGCAATCTGAGCATCTCTTGGGAGGGTGACAGTATGCAATGTAGCAAATATGGGGGATTCCCGTCTGTCTTGTCTTTGAGGCCCAATATTTTCACATTATTTTGCTTTATTCTGATTAATTTTTTTGTCTTATTTCATATTCTGTTTTGATTGGCATTTTTGTTTTGTTCTTGGTTTGATTTTACTATATCTGATGGAATGGTCAACTTTTTTTTTTTAAAGCAAAACAGAAAAAAAAGTAGAATACAGAATTTTAAAAAAAAGTAAGAAATCAATACTAGTTAATATAGTACATATTATCTTAGAAATGGTTGTTCAAGTTATGAAATCTAGCCATAAAAAAAAATCAGACAATCAAACAATGACAACACAAACTATTCTTTCTAATGAACTAACAGAGAATTAGTAGCATAGTTATCTATCTTGCATACTTATACATACATACAGTTATACGTATTTTGAGCACTTTCTTTCCCTTTCATTGTACGTTTTGGATCTTATTAATCTTTCAGTTTTTTTAATTATTATTTTTTTACACTAGGGAGACAATATGATATTTACAAGTGTGAGTCTGATTTATTTCACTAATGAGTATAGTCTTGAGTTGCCTCCATTTACCTATGAAAGCCTCAAGATCATCTTTTTTATAGCTGAGTAATATTCCATTGTATAAAAATACCACATCTTTTTCATCCATTCTGTGGTTAATGGGTATTTTGGTTGTTTCCAAGATTTAGCTATTACAAATTGTGCTGCTATAAACATGGGTGCACATATATCACTGTGACATGATACTTTCAATTTTTCTGGGAAAATACCCAAAAGCAGAATAGCTGAATTGAAGGGGATTTCCAATCCTAGTTTTTTGAGGAATCTCCATACTGATTTCCACAGAGGTCGCACCAGTCTACACTCCCACCAACAGTGGAGAAGGGTTTCCTTTTCCCTATAGCCCCACCAACATTTGTTGTCAGTTGATTTCTTGATGGCAGCCATTCTCTCTGGAGTGAGATGGAATCTCTGTTGTTTCAATTTCCATTTCTCGAATGACCAGCGATGTTGAGCACTTCTTTATGTATTTATTTGCCACTTGTATTTCTTCATCTGAGAAGTGTGTGTTCATTTCAGATGCCCATTTTTGGATTGGGTCTTTGAAATTGGGGGGGCCTGAGATTTTCAATTCTTTTTATGTCCTGGATATAATAAGTCCTTTGTCTGAGGAACAGTTGGCCAGAATTCTTTCCCATTCTGTGGGATTTCTTTTCACTTTATTGGTTATTTTTTTTTTGAAGTGCAAAAGCTTTTTAATAAAATCAGATCCCAGTTATTGATTTTTTGAAGTACTTCTTGTGCAGTTTGCATTTTGTTCATGAACTTTTTGCCTACCCCGTCTTCAAGATTTTTGCCTACCTTGTCTTCCAGTAAATTTAGTGTTTCTCCTCTAATATTTAGATCTTTGACCCATTTTGACTTTAGTTTAGTGCATGGTGATAGACATGGGTCTAGTTTCATTCTTCAGCATGTGTAAAGCCAATTTTTCCAGCACCAGAAATGGTCAACTATTGTGAAGGTAACAAGATATACTACAGTAGCTATTGTTTTCCTAGTATCTTGCTTTGAAATTCTGTATCAGTTCTACTGCTTTGTTTTGACTGACTTTGTTATGTTTTGTTGGATTTTACTATCTTTAAAATAAAATTTTTAAAAATAAAATAAAAAATAAAGAACCAAATCATCATGTTCACATAAACCATATCCCAAATGCATGCTTTTCTGACTTTTTTCCCTCCAGTCTTCCACGATTTCTCAACATCAAATTGGAGAGCAATTTTCTAATGTTTAGCAACTTTGCTTTTTAAGCTTTGTATTTACTTAGTTTTCTTAGAAATGATCACACTCAAATTTTACTCACGTATACAAGGCTCTACTAAATTATACAGGGTTTGAAAGTTTGCTGAAATAAACCTGGGTGGGAATAAACACAGCTGCCTCTTAGCAGTCACAGTGAAACTGGAGAATGTCCAGGAATCTGGTGTCTCTCATAGGTGGAGACTACTTAAAAGAGTTTTTACTAAAGGTGAAATATATCTGCTATAGGTGGAATAATCAAAGATATAGCTTCTATTATTATTCAGACTCCCAGGATGACAATTATTGGGGGATTATTTTTAGCTGATCAAAGACCCTGCACTAAGGGCTGGGGCCATGGCTCAGTGGAGCATTTGTTTTGTATGCGTGAAGTCTGTGCACAGGAAAAACATTTTTAAAATAAAAATAAACAGCTTGCATCTGGGCATGCTGAATAAGGTTTGCTCACCTTTTGATGAGGATGGCTGGTCTCTCTGGTGTCACCAAATTTCCACCCCACTATGCAGTGAACACTTATTTGTTCACCTAGATGTCCTTCCTTCCTACTGCTCTGCTGCTCGATGCCTGCAGCACCCAGAATACTAAGATTAACTGGGAGGCCCCAGTGTGAACGCCAACCCCATGCAGGATTTAACACTGATGAAAGGCTGGGACCCTCAGTCAGCCAGGCAATTTCCTTCTTCATGGGCCCAGGTTCAGAACAAAATATGCAGTAAATCAACTAAGATTGACTTTCTTCCCCAGTATTGCAGTCAAACAAGAGATGCATCACCCTGCCCTGGGGGAGACTCACGCGCTGGAGTGGTATAGGACCCTGGTCTTCTGTGCTCCCCATCTATCTGCTATTGATATTATAAACAGAAAAGAAGACCTCTCAAACTGGACAGATGCTTCTGACCATGCTGCTTTCTTTACTTGTTATAACAAAAAAAAGCAAGCATATGCTTTTAATGATTCACCTTTTAATTTACTAAAACATGGAAAAGAAAGGTACTGACATTTTTCTTACTAAAACTCATTTAATTCATAGACATTATAATAATGCCCATGGATATACCATTGATATTGATGCTTCTTGTGAGAATGACTGGAACTTACAAAGGAAATTTATGTAATTTTTCAGTGAGAAAAATATTTTAAAATGAAAGAAATGAAGCTGGATGTGATAGTGCACACCTATAATCCTAGCACTCAGGAGACTGAGGCAGGAGGATAACTGTGAGTTCAAGTCCAGACTGCAATACATAGTCAGTTCACGACCACACTGAACTACAGTGATTCCTCAGTTCACAAACTTAATCCGTTCCACAATTCTGGGAAAGATGGCCATGCAGGAAAGATGGCCATGGTCATGTTTGTCACCTGAGGTGGAGTCCACAAACTAAAGCAAAATTCTGCCAAACATTTCTGCTTGTGAACTGAATTGTTCACAAACAGAAGTATTGGTGAACTGAAGTATTACTGTATGTAACAAGACCCAGCTCAAAAAAAAAAAAAAAGGGAAAAGAAATGGGTGAGCCAGAGTGGTGGCACATGCCTGCAATCCCAGCACTCAGAAGACTGAATCAAGACGGTTATTGTGAGTTCAAGGCTGTCCTGGGCTACAAACTGAGTTCAAGGCCGGACTGAACTGCATAGTGAGACTCTGTTTCAGAAAGATTAAAAAAAAAAAAGGTGATTATCAAAACATTCTATTATTAGAACCATAGTAAAATTCAGCAGAGGTTCATTGCAGCTGGAACTACTTTTCAATGACAGCCTATGTGCATTCAATAAAATATATTTCCTAAAAAAGTATGCTCTGTAAAATGTGTGTAGTTTGAACACTATAAAAGAAGACTCAGTGAGTGATGTGGCAGTTAACTTTGTCACACTGATTGAGTGTGTCTGTGAGGGTCACAGAGATGTGACTATAGAAACCATAGCTAGTCACCTCCAACACTCTTCCCATCTGCCATGAGGCAAGCTGTGACCTTCTGCCATGATGCTCTTGCCTTGGAGCCAGCCCACCATGAACTGAATCCTCTGAAACCATGAGCCAAAATAAATCCTCTTTTAAATTGTAGGTGTCAGATATTTTGTCCTAGCAAAGCAAAAACTGACCAATGCAGTAAGAGAAAACACCACTGAAATTACATACCTTATTTTGAATGAACTTTAAAAACAACTCATGACTACAAATGACCTTAGATACCAGCTGTCACGTGTTTTGTGAAGGAGTTAAAATTCCAACACCACTTGTCTGAGTTAACACTAGACATAGTTTCTCTGCTGGAGTGATGTTACTATTATATTATTGCTCCTATTTAGAGCCTAGAATGTCCTTTATGTTAGCTTTGTGTTATTTTTGTGTCTTTTTATTAATGAAATCAGATTATCACCATGGAAAAATCTGACGATTTTGTTCATTAATTTCAAGAAGCATTATTGTATGTATAAAACATAGTTTTATTGCCACATAGTGATCACACAGATACACTTCAGAATCAAAGCACTATCATTTCTATTTAGAAAGACATTTTGCTCATACCATTTATGTACATCAGAAACTATCCTAATGCATGCTCTGTTGTGAGTCAATGAAGCAATTTTGACAGGATGTTGATTAGGTTGTTGAAAGGAAATAGTAGAGTGCCTGACTCACAGAGTTCTTGAGAGAATTTAACCGGTGTGTCATGTGAAGCTCCTAGACCGATACTTCTATGCAAGTGCCAGCTGTGAGTGCATTCAGAGTCTGCCTGCCTCTGCACTGCAGGCCTCCTGCTCTCTAGGCTGAGTCCCCATGACTCCCACTGTCTCCCACCTTGTCCTCCACCCTGTGCCTGTGCAATCGCAAGCTCCTCTAAGCCCATCGACCCTCTCCACAGGCCTCAGTGGGAGGCTCTTCTTCATGTCCCTGCACACAATGCAGGTACCTGGCAGGCCTACCTGGTGAATGAATGAGTGCTTTATGTATGCACGCACCACTAATGCTGTTTTTCAACATGTGAATTGTCTAAATTTCTTAAAAATTTGTTCATCTCTTTGCTTTAAAATTTTTCTGCTGTGCCTTCTGTTCTTCCTAAGGCATCATACTTGTCATTTTGTTTTCATGTTTCTTCTAGTTTAGCCTTCATTTCTAAGCTGATTTCTTTGCTTTTATTTCTAATTCTTTCCTGAATATAGCTCCTTTGTTTCTATATTTTTCTACTTCTGACTTTGTTTTTCATAATGCACATCGTTGTTAGCTCATTTTAAAATAATAGGTTACAGTTTTTATCTGGATCATGGGCATGTCTTTCGAGTCCTTTCACTGTTCCTAGAGATGTTACTCTACTCTTCATTTAGTGATGACTTTTACATGGAATTTTCCTCTGACACTATGATGATGTTCATTTTTTATGCTAAATTAGTTTTTTAAGTTTTTCTAGATGCACAGAGGTCCCTGTCTGGGGTCTTGGAAGGGCCCTGCAACTCCTATCTCCTCCACTGGCCTTGATCTTTTTCTTCACCTTTGGAGTCCAGTTCTACTCAGCAGTTTCTCCTCTAGTGTCACCAGTTCCGTGAGGCTTTGACTCATTAAAGATGGGAATTAGACTTGGCCAATGAGAATCGGGAAAGACAGTTCACGAGAATCACACAAGGCACAGCAGAGAGCCACCCAGTAGACAGCACAGGAGGCTATTCCCCCAACAGAGCAGCCCGCAGTTGGAGTATAGTGAGGCTGCACACGTTCTCTACAAAAGCATTAGCAGATGTGTAAGGCACATAACCACATTAGGAAGCAAGAAGCAATCTTCAAAAGTGCATGTATGAATTTGTGCTCAGTCCTACTTTGTGCCTAGCCTCCACTTTGGGTGTCTCAAAAGAGCACGTAAACGAGAGTCCTAGTTACCTTTGATCAGGTCTCTGATGAAAAGTGATTCATTCTTGCTCTGAGCCCTCTTGTTCTTGACTTAAGCAAAGAATAATGTAGATACAGTGGCACAGTCAGGCACGAGAACTTTCTGTCTTGTACACAGTGCAGTGGGGTAAAGTTGGTGCAGTGGTCATTTGCCTACTTCCCTTGGCCACCACACCTTACTCACCAGCCTTCATGCTTAACCCTATTTCTCAACCCTCTAGGAGAAGCCCCCTCTGGGCAGTGTGAGAATTCGTGAAAGACTACTGCCAGCCTCATCTAACTCGTGTGGATCTAGCATTTCATTTGATGTTGAGTCTGATGAAGAGACACAAGGAAAATTAGTTTGGTGTCTGTGAGGATCATGCACTCTGGATGATAGAGGTTCAACACACTTTGGAAGGCATTCACTAGAAAGAAATTTTTTAAATTCCAGCATCCTTTCAATGGAGTGGGTCATCCATTATTCACACTCAAAAACGCTCAGTGTGGGGGAAAGAGAAAGAGGCAAGAAGATTTGAGTTTTCACTGCATTACTGATGGAGAAATAATGGATGATATTTTGAGTAATGCAAGCAAGTCAAAAAACATTATCCTTCAGTAGATGAGCAACACGTTAACTTGGCACATGTTCATTAGGTCTTTGGAGACATCTGAGCCAGCACTCAGAGGTCCTGCAGGCTTACGGCCCCCCGTCACACACAAAAGATCCAAAGTCCTGAAAGCACATCAGGTGTCAGAGGAGAAGGTTTATAAAAAGAAACGGCCACCTTTGCCAGACAGAGGTAAGAGGTGTGGCTATGGGTATAGATGATTTTAGACAAATCTCAGTGGCTCCCCAGCAGCCTAGTGAGATCTTCTACTCACTCTACTTTTACAGAAACACACACACACACACACACACACACTGGGTCACAGATACAAATCCAAGCCACACCGCCCGAGCGTGATCTCATCCTCACAGAGCCTATGGCTCTTGGCTTCCAGTCCATTACTCTTTCCTTTCTAACCAAGGCTGTTTCCTATCTGCCCAGTCCCCAGAACAAGAACAGGTTAAGCTATATGCCCAACATTTTGTTGGCAAGAGCAGAGAAGTGTGATAAAAACTTCAAAGCTTTTCATTAGATAAATTCCCTACTTTCTGTCACTTACAGAGTTAACCTCAATTGTCAGGATAGTCAGTTGTTCATTACAACTTATTTTCTATCCCTTTAGCCTTAGTTTCACTCTAAATCATGCTGCCAAACAAGAGAGAGGGTCCCTGTATCAGAGAAGAGAAAGGAATGTGGTGAGAATCCAGTGCCATACCCTGAACATGAATTAACCATGGCTACATGTTAGTCCTGAAAAATCAAAATTTTATGAGTAATTTTTTATGGTCATTTATTTCTCTTTGATTTTTTTTTCCTTAACAGGGAAATAGAAAATAGACATCTGAGCCTAAGCATAACTTCCAATAAATAAAAGTTGAGAATAAAAATCAAGTGTTATGGTTTA
This sequence comes from Dasyprocta punctata, assembly GCA_004363535.1. Lineage (NCBI taxonomy): Eukaryota > Metazoa > Chordata > Mammalia > Rodentia > Dasyproctidae > Dasyprocta > Dasyprocta punctata. The sequence continues at coordinate 13,455 of RJWM01006487.1, forward strand.
GATCTAAAATGTCCCTCAAAAAGTCTCAAGTTCCAAGGTGAAGTCAGTTCTGATGAGGCAGACCACTGGGGTCATGGCCTGGAAGGCGATATTCTTGTACCTGGGCTTCCCTTCTCTCTCTGCTCCCTGACCACTATGTGGTCAAAAGCTTTGTTTCACCACACTGGTCTCGGGCCGCCATGCTGATTCTGCCTTGGAAACAGCCAACCATGGACTGAATCCACTGAAATTGAGCCAAAATAAACCTCTCCTCCTTTTAGTTGCAGGTAACTGGCATTTGGTCCCAGTGATGAGAAAGTCACTAATACAAGAAGTAAATCAAGATATGTACAGTGAAAGAAATTTGCAATCTAAAGCATGTCATACAATCTTACTTGAACACTGAAATTACTTACAAATCACTTGAAGAATGCAGACCTGATGACATCTGTGACTTTCAAACAGATTGTGCATACTTTAAGAAAATTCTTGAAATAAGAAAGACATTTAAACTTTTTTTTTTTTTTGAGACAGGGTCTTTTTATGAAGTTCAGCCTGGCCTTTGTAGCCCCAGGCCTTTGTAGACCAGCTCACTTTGTAGCCCAGGTTTGTCTCGAACTTGCAACAATCTTCCTGCCTCAGCCTCCTGAGTGCTGGGGTTACAGGTGTGCACCACCATGCCCAGCTAATCTAAATTTTAATTGCATAAATTTCATCAATTCCTAATATCTGTGTGGTATATTATGTAGTTTTTGTTTTGTTTCGTTTTGTTTTGACACAAAACTGTAGAACTTTGGTCAAAGAGAGAGCTTAAACATGTCACAGACAAATGTATGCTGTATTCTAATTTTTATACAACATCTAATGACCCAAGTCTTATTTACTGAGTGTTACCAGTTCTACGTGGGCTTTCTATTGCACTGTCCTTTCAGGGGTGGAATGTCTATTTTGTATACTAGGAAATCTTTTTCCCAGTTCAAGAAGAAATGTACTTTGTTTAGTGCATTTAGAAATATTTTACTTCTTTTAGAATATCATTTGCCAAAATATTATAGTTGAACAGATTTGCCAAAGGAAAAACTCATAGGAACTGCACACTGATGATCAGTTGGTAGCAACACATTTACACAGCATCCGTTACCTTACTACTCAACTAAAGTCTATCTATCGCTCACAGGGCTAAATCAGCGCTGCACTAAAGACTGAGGCATTCCTCATGTCGTCTGGGGAAACAGTAGATTTACCAGGATCACCGGCCTCTTCACACTCTAAGAAACCATTTCTGAGGTTGGTTGGTTGGGTGGTTTGTTATGATTCAAATTCACTCAGCTTCTCCTAGACTCAGTTTCCTCAATGACAAAGTGGGCAAAATGATCATTTTTCCAAAGACATTATGCTAAATGAAATAAGCCACACACAAAAAGAAACATATTGCATGATCCTACTTATATGTAAAACTTTTTAAAGGGGGCGGTTGACTATACAGAGATAAAAAATAAAAAAGTAGTTACCAAGGATGAGTGATGGTAGGAAAAGGGAAGATATTAAGGGAAGAATACAAAGGAGCAGGTACAATGTTCCACATGAAGACTAAAAGTAACAACAGTGTGTCATAGTCAGGATTTTTGCTGAGTACCTAACTGTTTCCGCCACACAAAAAACTAGTAACCCTATGAGATGATGGACGTGTTAATTTGTCTCATTATGTAACCATTCTGTTACATGTGCGTATCTCATAACATCATTTTGTATGCCTTAAACTATACATACTAAAGTTAATTTTAAAATAACAATAAATCAGCGAAATTAAAAGAGCTATCTGGGAAAGTACTCTATCAGTCATAAAGTATAACTGCACCTTGTAAATGTACATTTGTAAATGTACAAATGTAAAATGTCATTGCTCCTGTTTTAGATCATTTGGATTTTCCCCAATTTTCTCTTAGGCAAATGTAATGGCTAAGAGGGAAGGAAGTAATTTTCTTGTCTGCCTACTTTACTTTTGCTTAATAAACTGCTGTTAGATGCAAAGAGCCTCTTAAATGCTTGAGTGTATGTTGCATTTGTCAAATATTTAAGCTTTACAATAGTTAAATAAACTTCTCTGTAAATGAGATTTTTTCATGATGATGAATTTTCTCCCTGCCTCTTTCTTTTCTATGCATTTCATTGAAATATTTATCTCTGTGTGTACTTGTATTTACCTTCCAACATGCAAAATTAAGTGTTACTACTTGAGTATTCTACACATTTTCTTATAACAAAATTTTTGAATTAATCTTACATGAAAACATGACTTTTAAAATGGTGAAAGCAACCAATGAGTGTTCACACTAGGTCTTTAACAGTGGGCTAAACCTCACCAGCCTTTTTCAATTCCATGAAGTATTTGTTTTGTATACTGATGTTTCTAAGATTCTTTAGACAAGATAAGAAAAAACTACAAACAGAACTTCTGTAAACATATCTATAAAAGGCAGCTTTGAAGTATGCTTAAGCTTATTCTGACAATCGACAGGAAAGCACACACATCTCTTAAATTATTCATTTTTCTAGTAGAAATAATCCCCACTTGGCTTTTCTGGGGACCTCAAGCTCCAGGATAACTCAACCACATGTGTAGTTTAAGACGGTTTTATTCCTGCATAAGTATGTGGTGAATAGGAGAAAAGCATATGGCTTACTAACCCAAATTTATAAAAATCAAAAGTTACAGTTTTGGGGTTTTGAGGAATACTTTTAATACAATTCAGCTTGTTTCATAAATAATGTAGTGTTCGCCTCGAGCTGGTGAACATGCAGAAATTGTCACCTAGAAAAAGAAAAGGTGTCACTTGCAGACGTTTGCTACTGAAAGGAACAACAAAAGCTCTATACCAGTCCAGACAGTGGGCTGTTTGGTAATACAATCCATAAGCTCCAGTGAATGCAGAAAAGCCAAATCTAGTTCAGGGGTATTTGTTATAACAGAGTACTCTGATTTCAAGCACAATGTATATAAAGACCTTCTGTTCTCACCAAGCCTGTTGGGGGGAGGGGGAGGTTATATGTGTGTATATACGAACAGACAGAAAATAAAGCAGTGATTATCAGAGGTGAGAGAGAGGAGGAAAGGGGGAGTTCAAAGGTTACAAACAGTATGTGCGCGCACGCGCGTGCATGCATACGTTAGTATATTTTTTCTTGATATTCATCTATGCTTTTGAGAACTCAGGGTGCACTACCGGTTTCTGATCAAAAAGGAAAAGACAAAACAATGTCTGCATGGTTGACCATGAGTACTGCAGTGGCAGTGGGGCCACGCGTGAAGCTGAGCCTGCAGAAGGGCTGCGTCCAGCCCTGGGCAGGGCACACGCACGCGCGGTGCACAGGATCCCGCGGCACAAGGCAGCTCCTGGAGAGCGCAGTTGGTACTTTCTTTCTTGTAGTTAGAGCTTTCGCCTGAGGTCTATTTCAAGGGGCCCAAATCCAGGGAAATAAGGAAAAGATAGTGTTTTTAAAGTACTTCCATTTGAGCCGAATATACCTCCTCAGGGTCTCTTTCCAAAAGAATTAAAGTCATCGTGTTACAGTAGTACATACGTGCCTACGTTTATAGCAGCACAATTGCAATGGCTAATTTAAGGAAGCAATCTACCAGTACATGCCCAAAACAGATTAAAGCATAAAGAAAATGGTATTTACACAAAATGGAGTATACTAAGCAACAAGGAATGAGAAGTTTGAGTTATTTATACAAAAATGGATGTAGCATGAGAACATAACGCCTAAGGTAAGTTAGACACAGAAAGACCATTTTCTTCTTTTGTCTTTCTTTTTTTCCTTTGTCTTTCTTTTATTCTTTCTTTCTTTTCTTTTCTTTTCTTTTCTTTTCTTTTCTTTTCTTTTCTTTTTTTTTCCCCTTCTCTTTCTTCTTCACTGTTTTACAGGGGTTTGGGGAATTTTCCTCTTTCCAATTTTCATTATTCTTTTTCTTCTTTCTTTTTTCCTTTTAATTTTTTTTTCCTTTTTTATTGTCCATGGTTTTTTCTCCCTTTTTTCTTTTTTGTTTTTTATTGTTACCTTCATTTAATTCTATCAATATCTCTGTACTCCTGTATAGGATTTTATCTCACTTTTCTCTCCTCCTTCTTATCTTCCATGGCTTAATTCTTTAATTTTTTTCTTGCATTTTCCCATTTGCAACCTCCTATATCATTACTAATATAGCCATTAAGATTTATTAATCTTTATGTAGTTAACTATGTTATTACTGTTGAATTTTCTAGTGTTCATGGAGATGTAGTTATCGCATTTAGTAGCTATTTACAGTGTCAACATTTGGTCAGCTTATTGTTTATACTGTAATTATACATCTCATTCCTATGGTTAAGGGTTCTACATTAATGGCTCTTATGGTATGTCAATATCCAGTTTATCTTGTGTCTACATGTCCCCCAAAGCCTCATGCAGCTTTTCAGAGGTGCCTGGATCTAGAATATGTGGGGCTAAGATTACTAAATCTTAGAATGTGTGGTGTGTGATTATTAAATCAGCCCATTGATTGGTTTGGCATAGTCAGGCTAGGATTAAGGGTGTGAGAGCTATACTCACCCTAGGATGCATAGTCTGCATAGAATATAAGGGACAGAAAGAGAGCTAATATGTTCTCACCTATCTACTTGTCATGAACTGTTTCTCCTCTCAGATGCCCCTCGGCCCTGCCACCTTGCCTTGGAGCCAGCCAACTATGAAACCTCTACAAACTATAAGCCAAACAAATCTTTCCTCCTTTGTCTTAGTTACTTTTCACTCATTGCCAAGACAAAATACCTGATTCCCAAAATTAGGGAAGGAAAGGTTTACTTCTTACAGTTCTTGGGGAGGTTTCAGTGCATACTCAATTGGCTCCAAAGCAGCATGGTGTTGTGGGGCCACCTTTCACGGCTGCTGCAACCACGAGGCATGCAGGCGAGAGAGAGCGGAACTGCAGAAGTGAGCAAGAGGAAGACCTGCCTCCTTTACACTATATCTCAGCTCCACCCCTGGGCGGGTGTAGCACTCACATCATCAGTCCCAGCACTAGACAACAAATCAATTACAAGAACCAGACTCAGCCCCATCAAAAGTATATGAGGACTTGGGGGTACATAGTATCACCCAATACATTCCACCCCTAGACCCCCAAGGACTCATGCATATCCTTAATATAAAAGACATCTAGTCCCTCTCCAAGAGTTGCCAAAGTCCTAACAGTTTAAGCACTGTTGAAAACTCCAAGTCCTAAACCTCCTCCAAGATCTATGGCAAACTCTTAACTGTTACCCCCTGTACAAATGAAAACAAGGTTAAGTATTTCCAACATATAAAGGCACAAGATAAACATTACTGTTCCAAAAGTTACAAACAGGGGCATACAAAGCATTGGAACCAAAGCAAGTCCAAAATCCAGCAGGGCAATATGAAGTCCTGGAGTTCTCCACTCAGCATCTGAAGCAATCTAGTTGCAAGCTCCAAAAGGTTTGAGTGATTCCTCCCCCACAGCACTTTCAGGGGTCTTAACTTCCACAGCTTTCTTTGGACAATCCATGCGCCTTGGCTTCACCCTTACATCTTTACACATTGCTCTCTGCAGGTGAGGTGGGAGCTGCCTTAGCCTTTTCTTATACTTAAAACCAGCACCACATGGATGCTGCCAAGGTCCACTGCCAGCTGAAGCAGTAGCCAGGCTTTCCTATCTCTTGGCTGTAGGGGTCGACTGCCCGGATCACTGAGCTCTCTGAACCTGATTGTGAGGAACAGCTTCTCTATGCTGCTGCCATTCTGGAATCTGGCATGGCCGCTGCCATTCTGGAATCTGGTGCAGCTGCCACCCTTTTGAAACCTCCTGTGGCCTCTGTCACCACTCTGGGACAAGGCACTCTGCGGCTTTTTCCTCTGAGCAAACTCTTTCACTTTTGAAGGCCTGAGGCTGCAAAGGGTGGAGGCCCACTGCTTCCCAGGATGCCCCCAGGCCATCTTTTTTATTCCTTTGTTCCTTCTCAGCAATCAAGGTCTCAGCTCAATCTTTACAGTTCACAGCTTCCTGGCCAAACTCACGTTTTAAGTCACCATGCCATTTTAAATCACCATGCCATGCTCTTTGCTCTTGATTCCCAACATAAATCTGGCTAAGGGCTCCCAACAAGAGCCAGGCCACCATTTCAACATTTGGCTGCCTTGCAATTTCTCTCTCTAGACTAATCAGTCCTTCACCCTTAATTTGAGTTTCAGGCAAAGTCTCTGGGCATGGGCAGAATGCAGACAAACTTTCTGCCAAGCCGTGACACACATCATGTGGAGTCCAACACCCAATGCAGTTCTTCTTCCCAGCAGAAACCTCCCGAGCCTGGTCCTTACTGCTAGGCTTCCTATCAGCCTTCTGGTCTCCTGGGCTCTGACCAGAATCTCCCATACAGAACAGCCTAAGCTGTTCCAGCTCTATGCATGTAGGCAACATCTCTGAACCTTTCCAAACTCTTCCTACAAGAGCCTGGTCTTTACCAGCAAGCTTTCTATCAGCCTTCTGGTCTTCTGAACACTGACTAGAATCTCCCATACAGAAGAACCTAAACTTTTCCAACTCTATGCATGTAGGTGACATCTCCGAACTTTCCAAACTCTTCCCACAAACCATTTCCAAAGGCTCTTGAACCACATGGTCAGGAATAGTCACAGTAATGACCCCACTCTCATTACCAAATTCTGTCTTAGTTACTTTTCACTCATTGCCAAGACGAAATACCTGATGCCCAAAATTAGGGAGGAAAAGGTTTACTTCTTACAGTTCTTGAGGAGGTTTCAGTCCATAGTCAATTGGCTCCCAGGCAGCATGGTGTGGTGGGACTGCCATTCATGACCACTGCAACTGCAAGGCGCACTGGCGAGAGAGAGCAGAAGTGCAGAAGCAAGCAAGAGGGAGACCCGCCTCCCTTACACTGTATTTCAGCTCCACCCCTGGGCAGGTGCAGCACTCACATCATCAATCCCAGCAATAGACAACAAATCAATTACAAGCACCAGACTCAGCCCCATCCAAAGTATAGGAGGACTTGGGGGTACATAGTATTACCTAATACATCCTTTAACTTTGGGTGTCAGGTGTTTTGTCTCAGAAAGGAAAAAAGTAACAAAAACATCTTGAATGATATTATTGCTGCTGATTTCTTGCTATTGCCAAGAGCATATTTGTTGCTATTACTACCTTTTTTCCACATGCCAATATCCAGATTATCTTTGTATCATTAACAGAACTGTGGCCCATTTCCAGAGTACTGGATGTCAGACCAATTACACTGCATTCTCCCCTCCCAAACTAAAGGAGGTGGTTGGGTCTTGGAACAGAGGCAAAGTCCTACAATTAGCCATCCCCAGAGTGCATCACTGAAAAGCAGATGCTAACTAAAGAAATCTCCATACTACCAACACAGTCTTCCCACTATAAGCACCTGAAAACCCTAACAAAAATAAAACAAACAGAAAAACATAAGAAGACAGGCAATAAAATGCTTCCCAAAACTTCCAAGTCCCCCAAAACTGACCCATGTGGGACCATGGGAGAAGAAAATGAAAGTCAAATAACCAAATTATTTGAGAGAATCACAGAAATTAAAAAGCAACTCAATAAGGTGCTCAGCCAATTCAAAGAAGATATAATTAAACAGACAATTAATGTAAACAAACAACATGATCAGGGAGTTTACAAAAGACACTAAGAAGCTAGCTAATTTAAACAAAACAGGAATGACCAGTTTAGCAAAGAATTAGAGTCAGTCCATGAAAAAGTTGCAAACAGAAATCCTGGAGATTAAAAATTCTATTGAAACTATGGGCAACAGAATTGACCAGTGTGAGTACAGAGTGCCAGAACTAGAGGACAGGGCTGCTGTTAGGACCAATTATTCAGAGATAACTTTTTGGGGGGGGGGGGTACCAGGAATCAAACTCAGGACCTCACACTTGCCAGGCAGAGATAACTTAAAAACAAGAAAAGAACATGAAAAATGGATCCACCAGCTGCTAGATGACACAAAGAGGACTAATCTAAAATTAAATGAAATTAGTGAAAATTAGAATACAGCAGAAATGTAATAAAAAACCTATTTACAAAAATAATAGCATAAAATTGTTTAAATATAGGGATGGAATTAAATATACAGATAAGTGATGTATGTAGAATGTCAAACAATCACAATCAGAAAAGAACTTCTCCTTGACACAGTACAGTCAAAATACCAGAAGTCCAACGCAGGGACAGAATCCTAAAACCTACTAGTGAAAAGGAACAAATCATTTATAAAAGTAAACATTAGAATTACAACAGACTTCTAAGTACAAACCTTAACAAACAGATCTTGGAATGAACTGTTTCAAATTTTAAAAGAAAAAAACCTCCAACTCAGGCTTATATATCCCGCAAACCTATTTTTTAAATTGATGGAGAAGTAAGGTATTTCCATAGCAAAGAGCACCCTTAAGAAATTCATGACCTAGAAAGAGATAATGAAGCCAATAATCCCAAAAAGTCTAATAGAATAAATACACCAGGCAGGATGACCAGGTAAGCAGATGGGACAAAAAGGAATCAGTAACAGGAAAATACTGCAATGACAGGAATAAACCAATACCTTTCAGTAATAACTCTCAACGTGAATGGTCTCAATTCCCCTATCAAAAGACAGATTGGCAGAGTGGCACAATAAAGAAAACCCAGTGATATGGTGTATGCTACAAACACATTTAATCCAAAAATAAATTCACAGATTAAAAAATCAAAGGGCAGAGAAGACAACTAGCCTGCCTTCCTGGTGAGTGGTGCAAGCGGTGTGGACTCCAGGAAGAGAAAGATCTGCACCTCCCATGAACCTAACAGCACGCAGGCTGAGAATCAAGACACCCCACCCCCATAAGAAACCTGCTGGTTTGGAGGACTGGGTAAGTTGATAGCAACTAAGGTACATAAAGCAACTAAATGCTTGTATTGTTTGGTTGATTTTGCAGGCCTAGGGCCAGCAGTCTGAGCATGTCTTGTGAAGATGATAGTATGCAATGTAGCAAATATGGGGGATTCCTTTCCGTCTTGTCTTTGAAGCCCAATATTGTTCACATTATTTTGCTTTATTCTGATTTTTTTTTTGTTTTATTCAACATTCTGTTTTGATTGGTTTTATTCTGTTTTGTTTTGGTTTGATTTTACTATACCTGATGGAATGGTCAATTATTGTGAAGATAACAAGATATACTGTAATAGCTATTGTTTTTCTAGTGTCTTCCTTTGAAGTTCAGTACCAGTTCTACTGCTTTGTTTTGACTGATTTCGTTCTGTTATGTTTTGTTGGATTTTACTATTTTTAAAATAAAATTTTAAAGAATTTTTTAAAAAGGGTGGAAAACAATATTCCATGCCACAGGAACCCAGAATAAAGCAGAAATCATTATCCTAATTTCAAGCAAAGTGGATTTCAAGCTAAAACTGATCAGAAAAGGCAAAAAAGTTAACTACCTACTGGTTAAGAGGAAAAAATTCCCTTAGAAGAGATAACAATTAGAAACATATATGCACCACCCAGCACTCGGGGGAGGCTGAGGTAGGTGGAGCGTTGTGAGTTCAAGGCCGGCTTGGGCTACAATGCGAGCTCAAGGCCAACCTGAGCTACACAGTGCAACCCTGCCTCAAAAAAACCAGGGCTGGGAGTTTGGCTCAGTGACTTAAGCACCTGTCTGACAGGCACAAGGTTGTGAGTTCAATCCCCGGTGCCGCCAAAAAAAAAAAAAAAAAAAAAAAAAAAAAAAAAAAAAAAATATATATATATATATATATATATATATATATATACACACACACACACATATGCACTAAACACCATTGCACCCAACTTCATAAAGCAAACACTACTGAAGATAAAAGGTCAGGAGAGAATAATGGCCACAGCAGAAAACAAGGCCAGTCTGGGAACCAGGGCCATGCATGGGCTGCCGCAGGACTGGAAATAGCCAGACCCTAGCATCTTCTGGCATGCAGGCTGGCAAACAAGAAGTACAAACACCCCCACCCTCCTGCAATAAGCAACCAACTTATCCAGAGAAACACAGGCTGTGATGATAGCTATCGAGGTGAAATGCAACTGGATGCCTATGGTGCCTTGGTATTTCACTAACATTGCAGGTCTAGGGCCAGTGTCTGATCATAGGTTCAGAGGATATCGCTAAGTAATGTGTCATCTAGGGGGGATCTCCTTCTGAGAGTTGCAGCAATTGTTGATTCCCTATGGTCTTGTTTTGAGGTCCTATACTGTTTCCATTGTTTTGTTGGGTTGAGTTTTATTCTCTTTTGTTTTGCTTCATTATGTTAAATCCCATGGCAGGAGAAGCTATTTCAAGGGTAGCAAGATATATTATGGTAGCAATTTTGGATTTACTATTGGCTTATTTTGAAGTCCTTTATCACATTCATTGTTTTGCTTTTATTGTTTCTATCCTATTCTGTTCTGTTTGGTTTTTACAGTGTGTGAAGTTATCTGAAGCTATTTTGAAGACATCAAAAGGCATTATAGGTAACTACTATTGATTTTATAATGTTTTGAAGTCTTGTATCTCTTATACTGGTTTGTTTTGATAGGCTTTATTTTGTTATATACTCTTTAAAATAAAATAAAATAAAATAAAATATCAGATAAACACCAACACAATTATACTGAGAGATCTCAATAACCCCACTTTCACAGATAGACAAATCAACAACAAAAAATCCACAAAAAATCAGTTGACCCAAACCTTTGAACAAGTGAACTTAATAAATATACACAAAATGTTCCACACAGCAACAACAAGAGTATGTAATTACATCCAAAAGCAAGGGAATGTAATTACTCTAAAATTAGGAAGTAAATGATGTCTGCTATCATGATGCCTATTCAATAGAGTTATCAAAACATTGGCCAGAGCAACCAGGCAACATAAAATAAAAAGGATATGTGAGGAAGAAATCAAATCATTATTATTGCAGATGGCATGGATCTCTACATAGCAGATTCAAAACTTCCACCAAAAAACTAGAATTAATACACAAACTCAGTAGTTTCACAGGATACTAAGTCAACAAACAAAAATCAATGGCATTCTTATACATGAATAATGAATTCATTGAGAAAGAAATTATAATATCATCAAGAAAAATTAAATACTTAGGAATTAGCATAACCTAACCTCTATGAGAAAGGAGATCAAAAAGGACATCAGAAAATGGAAAGACACCCCCATTCCTGATAGACAGAACTAATGTTGTCCAAATGGTCACACCTTCAAAACTGATATCAGATCTAGTGCAATCTCAAGCAAAATACCAACAGCACATAGAACTAGAGAAAATAGCCAGCCTGAGCTACGTAGTGCGACCCTGCCTCAAAAAACTAGGGCTGGGAGTTTGGCTCAGTGGCTTAAGCACCTGCCTGGCAGGTACAATGTTGTGAGTTCGATACCCAGTGCCACCAAAAAAAAAAAAAAGAAGAAGAAGAACTAGAGAAAATAATTCTAAAATTCAAATAGAACCAGAAGAAGCCTAGAATGGCAAAAGCAACCCTTGGCAACAAGAAGGAGGCATAACAATCTCCAAATTCAAGTTACATTATATGGCTATAGTGATAAAAAAAAAACAGCATGTATTCGTAAAAAAAAAAAAAAACAGACATGAGAATCAGTGGAACAAAATAGAGGATATAGAAACTACTCCAGGCACATTCAGGTACTTGATCTTTGACAAGGAGCTAAAACATACACTAGAGGAAAGATAACCTTCCTCACAAACAGTGCTGGGAAAACTGACATTCACATGCAGAAGACTGAATCCAGACTCTTATCTTTCACCATGTATTAAGCTAAAATCAAAGTGGATCAAAGATATAAATGTTAAAACAGAAATACTTAGTCTGCTGGAATATAAAATAGGTAAGACTCTTGAAGACATAGACATAGGCAATGACTTTCTGAACAGAACTCCATTTGGTATTACAAGAAATAATATCAATATCAACAAACGGTAACATGTCAAATTAAAAAGCTTTACATAGCAAAGAAAACAACCAACATAGTGAACAGAAAATATACAGGATCAGAAAAAAATTTTTACCATTAATTCTCCAGACAGAGGGCCAATATCTAGAATATATAAAGAATTTTTGAAAACTTAGGCTTCTTTGGCCAGGGATTTAGTTCAGTGGCATAAGTGCCTGCCTGGCAAGTGCGAAGTCATGAGTTCGATCCCTGGTACAAAAAAAAAAAAAAAAAAAAATTAGGCTGCAAAAAAAAAAGGATCCAATTAAAAAGTTGGCAACATGAATGAACCAACACTTCTCAAAGAAATACAAATGTCCAATAAATACATGAAAAAATGTTCAATGTATCTGTCAATGTATCTGTTAGAGAAACATAAATTAAAACAACACTGAGACTTCATCTCACTCCAGCAAGAATGGCCATCATCAAAACATCAAGTAATAACAAACGCTGATGATGCTGTGGAGAAAAAGGAACACTTCATCATTGTTGGTGGGAATACAAAGAGTGCAACCATTATGGAAATCAGTATGGAGATTCCTCAAATAATGAAAATTAGAAATGTCACCCAACCCAGGTATTCCTCTTCTAGATGACTTTCCAAAAGATTTAAAGATACTGTATTACAGTGATAACATGTTTACCCTTGTTTATAGCAGTGCAACACATGAGAACTAAATCTTGGAAGCAGCCAAGACCTGTTGTCCATCAACAGGTGAATGGATAAAAATACAGGATTTACACACAACAAAGTACTACTATGTGATAAAGAAGGACAAATCTGAGTCATCTATAGGAAAATGGATACACCAAGACTATGATGTTAAATGAAATAAATCAAACATAAAACTTAAATATCACATGGTTTCTATTATATCAGAAACTCAAAATATAAATAAAGAGTGAACTAAAATATAGATAATAGGAAATAGGGAGATAGATCTCTTGTAAATGGGAAGGGGATCAAGAGATTGTAAGAGAGAGAGGAAAGGGAGGAGGGGAAGGGGATAAAAAATTAATTAAACACGTTACATATATGTACCCACACCCTAAGAAGAATATAATCATTGTGTATTATAAATATGGACTAATAAAAAAATAATAAACACTGAAAAAAGGTACGATGTGTATATGTACCAAAAATGAATGCAATTATTATACATAGCAACATATAATAATAAGAAAAAACTGGGCAAAAAAAGAAATTAACTCTTCTGGGTAATCAAGGGAGAGGAATGTCCCTGGTATCCTTTCTACTGCTGCCATTGGGGAAACTGAGTCAGGGAGCTGCCCTCACAGCACTGAGTGGACACTCCTAACATCCAGTAGAGGTCCAAGCACTTTAGTTACAAACCCTTGGTATAATTTACCCTTGCAATTGCGTCCAAGAAGCAGGAGTCTAGCTCTTGAGCTGAGATGCTCAGGGTCTCTCTCAAACATATAAGGAACACAAGAGTTGGTTTTCTTTTTTTTTTTTTTTTTTTTTTTCAGTATATAAATATTTTTCTTTTTCTTTTTTCTTTCTGGGGATATAGAAGGTTCTGGAAACATCCTTGTCAATTAATGATATCAAAACAGCTCCCTCAGCTGTTGTGGGGTCTTTTAAACTAACATCATCTATGTTACTTGGACCCTCCACTAAGAAACTTCTCTCTAAAATAAAATTGATCTTCTTAGGTCAGCATAATGGAGCAAGGATTTGACAAGCACAGATCCTGTTTTCATTACTTAGACACTATCTTGGCTTTTCTATGTTCAAAGCCAGCCTTGTAATTTTGTTCCTGAGGCAGCAGAGATGGAAGGAACCTATTAAAATGCCAAATATGTCCACTGTAAGTGCAGCAGAACATCTAAATTATGCAGCTGTGCTAACCTGGCTTCTTTTTGATTTAAGAAGCAAGCAGATCCCTTTGCTCCCTGCACCAGCACCAATTTCCTTATTGACCTCCTTTTTCACTTTTGAACTTTGGGAGTGTTGGCTGTTGTTGTTATTGTTGTTGTTTTAGGGGTTTTTTCCCATAAATATTCATCTCTTAAAATTTTTATCTTTATGTAATCTGCAAGAATTTTCACCGTTGAAAACTACATCAGACCAGAAGGAACCTCATGGTAGAAGGGAAAAGGAAATAGAAACAGTAAATCCAGTTGAAGAACCACTCTAGATGTCTGGTTTTTTATGCATGATATATCTCAGAAAGACTAGTTTTCTGATGCCCTGATTCGAAGACATTAATGTAGATCCCTCCTGTCACCACTAAGGAATTCCTGTCTAGTGCCATCTATTCACAGATGCACAGGTTCTCAGCAGACCTGAAACTCAGTCCGTCATGTGGAGTGTCTACCAAAACAACCTGAAAGTATAATAAACCATAAAGAGTGAGATTTATTTAATCATGTTAGCTTAAATGTGTCTGAATATGGTGTTATTTAAGGATTACAGGTATAGTAATACATATCAGATCTGTGCTCTCCTTCCAAATTTGTATACCTCTAGTGGAAAAATTTTAAAATAACTTCCTCCCTCAGGCCCACTCCCTAAGGCTTCTATCACCTGCCTTTCACAGACTGCCAACCCATCCCTTAGCAAGTGGTTCTCTAAGATCCAAACTATAACAATCCACTGAACTGATCTGTGTGCATTTTTGGAGGAAGTCTACAAATGAGAGCATGAAAGTGCATAACAACTATTTTTGCAATTTTTTAATATTCTTCCTGGAGTCATTTCTATCTAGACCTTGCTTGACTCCTTGGAACTCCAAACATAGGGTTGAGACTTTGGGACCCTAACTATGAGTAAGATTATCACAGTAACTAACAGTGGAGCCTGGATTTGATCTGGTCTGATGCTTCCAGCGTGTCTTAGCTACTTTTCTCTTGTTACTGAAACAAAATACCCAATACCCAAAGTTAAGGAAAGAAAGGTTTATTTAGCTCATGGTTTGTAGAGGGAACAGTCCATAATCAGCTGGCTTTAGGGTAAGGTAGTATGGCAGAGGGGTAATCATTCAGGGTGACAGAAGATACCAAAAGAACAAGCCTCTTGCCCTTCCTTATATTGTATTCAGGCTACCTGCCCTAGCGTAGGTGTAACACTCACACCCTTAATCCCAGCACTAGACCATGAATCAATCACAAACTCTAGATTCAGCCACCTCCAAGCCCCCCTCATGACTGCATGAGATTTTAGGGGGAAATTCAAGCACAAAACATAACATTCTGCTCCTGGTTCCTCAAAGACTCATGTACATTCCTTTATCCAAAAGGCATTTATTCCATCTGTAAGAGTTGCCAAAGTCCTAACAGTTCCAGCACTGCTGAAAAGTCGAAGTCCTGAGTCTCCTCTGAGACGTAAGGCAAACTGTTAGCTGTGAGGTCCTGCATAAATGAAAAGCACAGATGGAGATTTAGCTCAGTGGCACAGCATCTGCCTGGCAAACACAAGGTCATGAGTTCAATCCCCGGTCCCAAAAAAGGCAAAAGAAATGAAAAGAAAGTTAATCACTTACAACCTTCAATGGCACAAGACTGATACTTCCATTTCGAAAGTTACAAACAGGGAGACACAGAGGAATGGGACCAAAGCAAGCCCAAAATTCAGCAGGGCAAACATTAAGTCCTATAGTTCCACATGCAGCATCTGATGCAATCTGTGAACTCCAAAGGGCTTGGGTGGCTCTGCCCCTATGGCACTTCTGGTAGTTGTAGCTCCCAAGTCTTCTCTCTTGGTCCCACTCTGATCCCTCCTTGCAGCTTTCCTTAGGCAATCCACATTCCTGGCTTCTCCAAACTTCCACTGCACATTCAGTTTCACACTCACAGCTTCACACAATGCCCTTTCAGGAGCTCACTGCCTGGCCTCCCAGATCTTCTGAAATCTGGTTGGAAGACTTCCTAACTGCACAAATCTTGTATTCTACATGCACCTAAAACCAGCACCTAGTGGATGATAACAAGGTTTGCTGCCAGTTGGAAGAACAGACAGGCTTTCAACTCTATTGGCCATAGGGGTCAAGTGCCTGGATCTCTGACCACTTGGAATCCAATTCTGAGGAACATATTCCCTAGGCTGCTGTCATTCTGGAACATTGTGTTCTAGGGTTTTCTTCTCAAAGAAAAGTCTTTCACTTTTGCAATTTGCAGGTTGCAAGGGGTGGAGACTTGCTGCTTCTTGTGATGCTCTCAGGCCATCTTTTGTATTCTCCTGTTCCTTCTCAGCAATCAAGATCTCCTCTGCTCTATCATTGCACTCCATTTAAACTTCCTTTCTGGCCAAACTCAATGTTTTAAATCATTCTACTGGCCTCTTTTCTCTTGTTTCTCAACATAAATGTGGCCAACAGCCTCCAACAGCAGCCATAGCACTACCTCAACATTAGACTGCCATGAAATTTCTTCTGTCAGATTAATTAGTCTGTTGCCCTTAATCTCAGTCTCATGCAAAGTCTCTGGACATGAGCAAAATTCAGAAAAATTTTCTGCCAAGCCATAACACACATCATCTGAAGGCCAGCAGCCAATGCAGTCCTTCTTCTCTGCAGAAACCTTCCAAGCCTGGTCTTTACTGGCAGGATTTCTATCAGCCTTCTGGTCTTCTGAGCTCTGACCAGGATCTCGCATACAGAATAGCCTAAGGTATTCCAGCTTCACTTTTCAGCTGGCACCTTAGACCTCTTCCCACAGCAGTCTCTTCCCACAAGCCATTCCCAAAGGCTCCTGAACCACATGGTCAGGTATAGTCACAGCAACAACTCTGTTTCCCTGGTACCATATTCTGTCCTAGCTACTTTTTTGCTGAGACACACACTCAGGCTGTTTTCTCCATGCTGGTTTTTTCAGGCAAAGGTGACACAGGCAAAGCCACAGTTGTAGTGGGCAGTGTGCAGAAGCACAAGGCTGGCACAATGCTTCCTGGATGAAGTAAGGAGGATAAATAGAGAGGAAGTAATTGAAGTGATGGATATTAACAAGAAACCAGACCAGAAGCTGTATGACTGAAAAACACATTAATACACATCACCAAAGAGAAAAACCTAAACAGATGGCATAGCTAAAATTTACTGTGAAACTTAAGTGTATCATTTAACTACTAATTATGATAGCTCAGGTTGTATTTTCCAGATTTCTATGGTCATATTTTTAAGTTGTATTTCATTTTTTAAAAGTTAGAACTCCGTGGTGGTGCACGCCTTTAATCCCAGCACTCGGGAGGCTGAGGTAGGAGGAGCATTGTGAGTTTGAGGCCGACCTGAGCTACAACACAAGCGCAAGGCTGGCCTGAGCTACATAGTGCGACCCTGCCTCAAAAAACTAGGACTGGGAGTTTGGCTCAGTGGCTTAAGCACCTGTCTGGCAAGGGTGAAGCTGTGAGTTTGATCCCCAGTGCCGCAAAAATAAAATAAAAAATAAAAATAAAAGTTAGAATTCATCTCCATGTTCCATACATACCAGCAGTGGATGGCATCATCTAGAGCTTCATTTAAAATGTTGAGTTCATCTAGAGAGAATTCCTGAGCTTCTTCTCAGAGGCCTCAGCCCGCCTGGTTTTTCTGAAATGAGGAATCTGACACTATTCCACCTCTTCCGTTCCCATCCCTCCCACTCTCCCACTTCCTCACTCCTACTGGCCCTGACCCCCACTTTTGAAAGTCTCTCATTCTTCACTTTTCCTTTGCATCTGATAACACTCTCCTTCCACTCTCCCTCTAAACTTCAAGAATCGACTATATTCATTGAATACTCAATGCCTACACTTGTGTCATCCCAACCTTTTAGTACTTAGGACTTTCCATAGTCACCACTGTCTTCTGTTACGCTATGCAGTCTCCAGATGACCACTTGGCAATGAATGGGACATACAATTTTACCAAATTACATCTTATGGTGTTAAGAAATAACTATTTTCACATTCTGCAGAATTATGGTTTCCTGAGCAAACATCACTTCCAATCTGGTTAAAGAATGATTACCAATAGCTATGCTATAGGCGTTGGAGACCAGAAAGCACTTCCGAGAGAATTTATACATTTGTCTCTGCATTTATTTACAATTCAAAGGATAAATTTCCAAGCCTTACATTTGTATTCCAAAGAGTTGTGAGCCCCAAGGAACTTCTGCTTTTCTCCTAAGCATATTGAAAAGATAAGGTTTCTCTCCTCCTTTCTGGAGAGGACAGGACTCCTATGTAGCAATTCCTACATAAGCACCCGTCTCATAATTTTGGAGTCCTGCTCTTGTCTTACAGCCTTCCTCTGTACCTCTGTGGATGCATGCTGACATCTTCTTTCATTGCATCAACCCAAAGGGAAAATTGGGAACCAGAAAGTTAACACAAAGACATTCTATAAGTAAATAAGCAGTCTGCCTCTGATCCAAAATCCTTAGATCTGCTCGCAGGAGAAAATAAGTACATGCAGATGTTTAAAGCTTGTAGATGTTTAAAGTTTATTATAGAATGTCACAAATAAATTTATTTGTAGTTTTTTTAAGATGAGAACTCTTTTAGTGCATGTAGAATGTACTCACTTTTCTTTTTATTTACTTATCGGTTTTTTATATAAAGTTGAATTACCTACAAATTAGTGATAAAAATATTTACCTTGTTTCTCAAGATTTTGGAGCTATTCATATAGAAGATCACTAACTGTTGAAATTGTTTTGTGAATATCTCTCTGTCCCTCCCCACAAAATCTATCCATTCAAATCAGGATTTCTCTTGAATATAAAGTGAGAAAGCTGTTAAGAAATCTATACCGTGGATCCCTCTGGTTCACAAGGAAATGCCTTCTCTGCCCCCCGTCTTTTGCCATGATGGCTGCAATAAACACTGCTGAAGCCAAAAAACAGCTCTGGACACACAGCACTGGGGGGCATCAATGCTGTAAGGAATGCCCTGTTTTAATTTTCATTCTCCTAGAGAAACTGGAGCATCATTATTTTATCCTTGTATTAATATTGCTGACAGAGATCAGACTGCTTTGTCAGTTATCAGAAATTATCAGTCTCTTTCCTGTCAGGAAGCTAATTTTCCCTCCCCCTCTGCGCATTCACTCTCCTGGGTTTACTTGAAATTCAGTCTTTTTAAGCTCCCCTCTTGAGGGATGACTTGAAACAACTCAATCAGGAAATGAGTTGCAGAAGGAGCAACCCAATTAAAAGAATCAGGGAGATGAGATGTTCACTAGAAATCACCTCTTACAAATGTTATCTTACTTTAGGATACCAGACACTAGGTTTAGATGTTAGATTTGGATAAAACCTAGTGACTATCTGAACTGCCATTATTTTCTCAACTTCCTGCCTTAAGCAGTCAATAATGAACTTATCCTGCCATGAAGACTAAATAGGGCATAAATCTCCCTCTTACACAGTGACTGCTCCTTTGTGGCAGTCATCTTGGGTGGTCCTACCAATGCCTGTCTTCCCCTCACACAGGCCCAGTCTCCCCAGTTTGGTGCTTTCAGACTGTGTCACCTGCCTTCCAGGAAGTACTGTAAGGCTCTCCATTCCTCACCCTTCCTTAACTTCTCCAAGTGAAAAGAGCAACAGTAGTTAACACCTGAAACCAATTCACAAAGCACTGCTCTTGTGAATTTGAAATTTATCAACATTCTCATCTTTAAGACATGGAAATAGACTGGAGAAACTCATGCAACCAGCAAGTTTGGGAGCTGAAATGTCAGATTTTAAAGCCAGAGCACTATTTTAGGATGCTGCCCCATTTATCATTCTTCTTCTGCCTTTCCTTTGCTTAGAACAGCAACTGGTAGAGCTTAACTGTTACTCAGACTAAAGACTGAAACATAATTCTGCTGTGTACTGGTATACAAACTAGTTAACTTATATTAATACTATACTATAAATAGAATAATACTTTTCAAAGTCACAGTTTGTTCATTCATAAAATCAAAATAGCATTAATACCATCCAGGGAGAAAGGAGGAAAAACAACATAAAACAGGCTAGTCAATAAAAAAATACAAATACATTAGTAATTATGATAAAAATAGACTAAATGGGGGAAGTCAAGAGTACATAAAAGAGAATTAAGATGTGTTATATACATGCCTCAACTCTCCACAATGAATGGAATCATTATTTACTACAAACATGTACTAATAAAAATAAAAATTTGAAAAGAAGTAGATTAAATATTCCTATTTAAAAATTAAGATTATTAGTCTGAATTAAAAAAGAAAAAACTAAATACATGTTTCTTATAGAAGGTACAACTGAAATAAGGACATAGAAGAATTCAATATGAAAAGATTAAAAAATGAAAAACCATACAAATATTAACCAAAAGATTTCTGACAGAACAAATATTAACCAAAGTAGACTTTCAGGTCAGAAGTGTTATTTCATATATTGAGAGATATTCAGATGATAAGCGATTCATCTGGAAAGAAAAGTACTACAAGCCTATCTGAAATACATAGCATAACTTCAAAAAGTATAAAACAAAAATTGATAGAAATAAGCAAATTCACAATTACAATAAAAATTTTTTATATCTCCTTTAATATCTGACAGAACAAGTACCTGAAATAATCATGAAAGATACAGATCAGTGTAACATGATTAACTCACTCAATAACTAACATTTGTAGAAAAAGGTACCCCATAGGGACAATTCACATTCTTTTCAAATACACAATAAAATTGATTGTATAGCAAATCATAAAGCAAGTATAAATAAACTCCAGAACATTGAAACTATGTTCTCTGACCTTCCAGGAATTACATTAGAAATCAGTAACAAAATCACAGCAAGAAAATCTCTAACTCCTTGGAAATTGTGTTAGTCAGCTTTCTATTCCTGAGATAATAATAAAAATAAAACACTTACCCTGGCTCACAGTTTTAGTGGTTCCAGTCCATGGTTAGTTGGCCCAGTTGCTTTGGACCTATCATGGTGCAGTATCCACAGCAGGAGCACATGGTGAGAAAATCACCCACCTCATGGCCAGGAATCAAAAGAGAAAGAGGAGTGGGCCAGGTCCTCCTTACCCTCCTCAGGACTCTGCCTCCAGTGACAAAAATACCTCTCAGTAGGCCTTAATACTGAAAGGTTCCACCTTCTCCCAACAGCACAAACCTAGAGACCAAGCCCTCAATACATGGGCCTTTGGAGAAAATTTAACATCCAAGTAAAGCAGAAATACAGCAAGATTCACTACATAACCCATGAGTCAAAGAAGTCACAACAGAAATTAGAAAATAATTTAAATTGAATAAAGCATATCAAGTCCTATGGGATGCAACTAAATCAGTGTTTAGAAATTTATGATCACAATTGCAACACTATGGGGGAAAAGAAAGGTTGAAAATCTTTAAAATGAAACCTCTATCTCAGGAAGCTAGAAAAAAATCAGCAAACAAAAGCCAAAGAAAATAAAAGGAACTGAATAACAATAGTACCTATCTCTAATGTTATGAATATTAAATATGTATTACTTTAATATGATAATTATGACCACATATATTAATTGCTCATTAATGCCTAAGACATGGTTTACATGTTTTAAGTATTAATTGTTCTTAGCCCAGCTACCAAAATATCTGTCACTTTCTACATTAGTTTACTAAAGCTGCCACAATAAAGTGCCATAAAATAAGTGGCTTAAAACACAGGGATTTTTTGGTTAACAGTCTTGGGGACCAGAGGTGAACAGATTTGGATCTCTCTGAGGGCTCTGAGAGAAAGTTCTGCTCCAGGACCCTCTCTGTGGCTTGTATTTCCCTTTCCTACAAAGCCACCAAACATATTGGATTAGGGCCAATCTTAATGATCTTACTTTATCATGATGAGCTCTCTAAAAACCCTGTATCCAAATGAGATCACATTCTTAGGTAATGGTGATTAAGACTAAACACTTGAATTTGGGGAGAAATGATTCAACACATCACACTGCTATCCAAGTGAAACTTTAGAAATGGTTTACCAATCAAAAGTATTCCAGGTCCTTGTTGCCTTGAACAAAGAATTGGATGAGACAAGCCAAGAACAGTGTCAAAAAATTTATTTGAAAAATGCAGTGTAAATAGGTAGGGAGAAAAGCCTCTCTGCAGAGCAAACTGGAGCCAAACAAAGAGAAAAAAGGGATAAAAGCAAAATAAAAGTACTGTAGCAGAAAACGCCCACCCCACCCCCCAGTCACCCAGGTGAAAGTTTCTATTGCAGTTCCGGTTGCAGTTTCTGTTTCTTAGAAACAGCTTGTCACTGGGTTGCATAGTTGGTTACTATGAAGCATATTGTAAAAACCAATCAAAGGCAGTCAAGTACTCTATCTCTGCACCTCCCTTTTGCAGGTCCCATTAAAACCTCCCTCCCTGGGCCTTTAGTGCCTGATTTGATTCCCCATCAGCGCCTGCCCAACATTAAATAAATCTGCCTTCAAATCTTGGGTGTCATTTTGGTGTTTCTGTAGCATTTGGTGCATTGACCGGGAAGATCAGCCATGCCAACCTCTTAGGTCACCAGTTGTGGCCCTCCCAAACAGAGCAGGGACCTCTTCAGGTCCTGACAGGAAGGCACACCCTCAAGATTTCTCAAGTCCCCTCAGAGATCTGGAGGAAGATTCTTGGCTCCCCACTGAGTGGCTCACATCAGACTCAAAAGGGAAGAGGATGCAGTCTGGTCTGGTCAACAGATAAAGTAAGACACCTGGGGGCACTCCAGTTAGTCTGTCTGTCAGTCCTGCTCAGCTCAGGTAGAAAGAGAGATTGATCACCTCTCATCAGGACCACCTTTGAGGGAAGGGGGTTGGAATGTTTAACCTCTGAGTGTCTGTTGAATGAATGTGTGAGTGAGTGGAACAGATGGCAGAAGCAATAGGCTGCTCCATCTGTGCACTCAGACTGGGAAGCACTGACCATGGTGGCTAACTGGACCCTCGCCTGTTGTTCCACGGAAATTGATACACAGCATAAGGAAGGCCTCACACCCTCCTTAGCGAAGTGGTGCCTAAGTTCCCATGAGGAGTGCAGCCAGGCAGGCATCTGAATGGCCTCTTTCTGAAGGGTACCCACCCTCATTCAAGGGCATACAACATACATGTAGGAGGTCAGAGATGGGAACTAATTAGTCAAAACGCACACTCCCTGACTGCATACTCTCTTTTCTGAGATTATGGAGTTAAAAATGACACCAAACCACACAAAGTGAAAAAGCAAAAAGAGATCCATTCTTCCTGAGATTTCTGCCTTCGCACCCTCTTTGGCCACTGCAGTTGCTTCCAATCCCTATATCTTCACTCCCTGCTCCTGACTTGACTACTTCTAGTCAATTGAACTGCTTCCAGCTAGCCATAGTCTGCATTTGGTCATAAAAGCCCTCCCTCTGAAGCCTTACGCTTCCTATCCTGGTCAGAGGGTGTCATCTAGTGCCCACCTGAGATGACTAGAAGCAATTCCTTCTGATTACAACCCTTTCATCTGTCTTTTTTTTTTTTAGTACTTTTGTTTTTTTTTCTTAATAATTTATTTAAAATGCGCCTGGAGCACCAAATAGCAAATGTCTTCCTTTTTTTATTTTTTATTTACAAAGAATCTACAAAAAAAAAATCAATAGAACAGACAAGCAGGTTTAGCAAGGTCATGGCATAAGGTCACAAAGCCATATACTAAAATCTAGTGTTGGCCTACATACAAGCAATGAAAAATTCAAAAGTAAAATTGTAAAAGCACAAGTTACAACACCACAAAAAAGCTTAAAGTAACGTTACTGTAAAAAGCTACCAAAATACACTCATTATCTGTATCCTAAAAACTATAAAAACTGATCAAAAGTATTCAAATACAACCTAAAGAAGTGAAGAGAGACTATGTATGTGAATTGGACAAATATCAAGCCATTTATTCTCCCTAAACCTATCTATAGATTCACCTCAATATCTATCAAAATCTCAGTGAATTTTTTTCTTTAACTATCTTAACTATTTTATATACATATACATAAACATATACATAGTGTTTCTTTCAGTTTGTCACACAAGTGCAACAATATGATACTTACATATGTGTGACTTATTTATTTCACTAAGTATATTTTCAAGGTGCATCCATTTAAATATGAGTGTCCAGTTTATTGTTCTTTATTGCTGAGTTGGAATACTATATCTTTTTGTCCATTCTTCAGTCAATGGGCATTTAGGTTGTTTCCAAGATCTGGCTATTATGAACTGCAGTGCTATAAACATAGGTGCACATATATTGCTGTGGTATGATGTTTTTAATTCTTTTGGGAAGATACCCAGAAGGGGAATAGCTGAGTCAAATGGGACCTCCAATCCTAACTTTTTAAGGAATCTCCACACTGACTTCCACAGTGGTTGCACCAGCCTGCATTCCCCTCTCATCTGTCTGATGGACTCAAACTAGGACAGACTGGGCTCCCTTCTTCAAAAGTCCCCTCTGTCAGCTACCATCACCAGGACAACTGGGACTCTTGCCTCTCACCCTGCCTGCCAGACACAAACTTACAGCCTGGGAGGACATCTCACCAAACATGAATTCCTGTCACCAAGCCAGGTAGCTTCCCTCTTGTTTAACCCTAAAATTTCAATTCTGATTGCTTCCCAAGAGGAAGAAACCTGCATCAGCCTGAGACAAATAACTGCAGTTCTGAAATTCTACAAACTCTCCTCCCAGTGGTATCAACCACAGGCTTGCCTCCAGGGCCAACCACTAGCCATGCCATGACCTCCATTGTGGTCAGACAATATCCTAAGTCACAGGAAGCACACAGGCATCCAGTCACACCTCAGGCACTAAAGCAGTTTGAATCCTGATGGACTGTTAATCACCTTGGAACACTCTTCCCAGTCCATACATCCTTTTTGGTCTGTTACCCCCAGATGTCGCCTGATTTGCATGTCCAGATTTAAAAGATACCCTCTTCTGTTTGCACACTATTCTCATAAGCCCCTTCAACTGGGAAAATAATGAAACAAGACATAGCTCACTTGAACTCAATTGCCACAAGGGATTAAGAACTCTCCCACTATTTTCAGGGGAGACTCCAACAACAGATTTGGCCACTCCAAGACAGCCTGTTTCTCTGTCTCCTCCCACTTGCTGTCATGGTCAATTATACATTCAGAAGCTTCAAAATCACAGCTTCAAAATCACAGAATGTTTATAGACTGTCAAACTACTAAAATGCATGTCTCCTGCCTGTAAAGCCAGTTCAAGATCTCTGAACTGCCAATGCCACCACAGTTGCCATCCAGATGCTTTGTCTCAGTCTTCTACCACCCACAGCCTGCTGATACACCTGCCTGGATTTTTAAAATGCCTTCTTCTGCCTTCAATTTGCTCCTTTAAGCCAGCCCCTCTTCACCTTTAAATGGAAAACCCACAAACCTGGACTCTAAAATCAACTGACTTGGACTCATCTTCCCAGAAGTTCAAAAACTCATTTACCCTCTTTGGAGAAGCGCTCACAGCTGATCTTGCCAATTTCCCAGCACAAAATATCACTGCACTTCTGATTAATGACACTAACACTGCCCACTGGAAAGGTAAAAAAGCTCTGCTGCAATATCTGATAGAAACTGATTACAAGAAACCACAAGTTTCTTGGAGCTGCTGGCTTCTACAGAATCTGGATCTTTAAATTCACAAAAACAATGATGTAAGCAGACTGTCAGCACCTGGGAGGACCCAGTGGCCTACCTGTACAAGTACTTGGATTTAGTCACTAAGGCCTGCCTCCCCCTGGCCTTCATGCTCTAATAGCCACTGTCCTTATGATCAAGAAAAGCTGACAAGCTCATCTTTGGCTGAGACTTAACTATCCAGGTCCCACATGCTGTACAGGATCTCCTGAATAACTGTGAACTTCATGGCACTGACGGATAAACTGTTTTTGAGCTGCCCAGACTTAAAAATGAACCCCCAGACAGATGCTGAGTACACCCCATTTAAAGATGGAAGTAAGTCTGTTAGGAATGGAGTCCAACAGGCTAGATATGCTGTGGTCACCTTGGACAAAGTTATTTTGGACAAAACTTCCCTACTGCTGCTTCCTACTACTGTTTAGAAACCTGCTACCAACAATACCAAACCTCCATTCAAAATAATCCAGTCCAGAGGCCTAAGCCCCCTCCTGGTTGACTAAAACATCAACCCCAGCTAAAAATCTTTACCCAGTACTCCTGGAAGATCCATCTTAATCAGAACCAGACCTGTCCCTACCATATGTTCTGCAAGCTCAAGCTGCAATGCTGGTACCCACATCCCTGCAGCCAGCTCAGGTTTCAGCATCTGTGTCACTGGAGACGTAATGCTCATCTGCACCTACTCAGGCTGGCCCAAGGCATTTCCTACCCAAGCTGAGAGGGCAACACAAGTTTGTAGGGTCCTGCTGTAAAATCATCCTTAGATATACCCTACCCTTGATCATTGGCAATAACAACAGTCCTGCGTTTATAGTACAGATAACTAAATAGAAAGTGCATACCACATACAGGCCACAAAGCTCTAAAAAGTTGAGAAAATAAAACATAACCCCATAGAAACAGCTTGTAACTAGTTCCATAATAGTTTAATTAGAAGACCAGCTATACCTGTAGACACTCCTGCACACACATATACCCCAGGTACACATTAACTTCATCTAGAACTCTTAAAGTTTCAGAAATTCAGCCTTAGAGCCACCATCCCAGTTAAAAGACCCCATCCGGGTGATTGCAGGAGAGTTTACCTGGCCTCTGAAGCTCAGACTGAAGAGATGATGTGCTTAAAGCCCTGCTCTGGTCACTCTGAATGCTGACCAGTCCACGCATGGCTGAAGCCTGAGGACAGTGTTCACAGGATTGCTCCATACTACAATTCATTACACTCCTTGATTTTTTGTGCCTTTTCAGGCTGCTTACCCCAATCCTTGCTTCCACTTCAGCTTGCATATATTGTATTGTACAACTTGGTTTTTGCTCCCATCCCCCTACTAGCTGTTTTTGACAATTAGTCAAATAATTGATCAAGATTTGATGAGCATCCAAGACATACTGGATACTCTCCTAGATCAAAATAATTCCCTCACTCCCTTGCCAGAGTAATCATGTCCCCTGAGGGGGAAACATGTCTGTTCCTAAAAGCAGCTTAGAGATAGATCCTATAATAAGGCAAAACTTTCCTACCTTGGGCCCCTTGGCTAGGGCCCATCCTAGGACAGCCTAGGATAAGTCCTAGCCCTAATGTTATTGCTGCTAGTTGGGCTTTATATAATTAATTGGCTTACCTGGTTCATCTCAGAAAATCACATGTAACATGCCCAGTAAAGATTTGCTGGGGAAATTGAAAGAGGGGGAAAATGTAGTAGAAATTCCCCCTACCTGGCCAGTATACTTCAGTCACCCAGGTGACTGTTTCTGTTGCAGTTGTGGTTGCTTTTGTTTCTTAGAAACAGCTGGTTACTGTGATGCATAGCTGGTCACTATGATGCATACTGTAAGAACCAATCAAAGATAGTCAAGTATTCAATTTCTGTACCTCCTCTTTGCAGGCCCCATATAAACCTCCCTCCCTGGGCCGTTGGGGCCTGACATTTTGAGGGACAATTGATTCCATGTCAATACCCGTCTAATGTTAAATAAATCTTCCTCCAAATCCTGGATGTCGTTTTGGTATTTCTGTTGCCATAGCCATATAAGCCACAACTGAGGAATGTGGCATGGCACATTGCAAACTCACGCATGAAAGGGGCTTTCCATGATGCTGGGTCCTTTTAAGGCCATCTACATCTCATAGGAGCACACAAGAAATCCTACATACTGAGTCTTGATATCACCCTGGGATCTTGCAATGGACAGGTCCTGCTCATTTCCCCAGCCAGCTTTGCCCTATCTCCTACATCAATTAAATTGTTTCCTTTAGTTGAGACAACTTACATACTGTAGACTACACAGATCTTAAATGTACAGTTTAGTGAGTTTCAAGAACTGAATGAAACCATCAAGATAGAGAAAATTTTCATCACCCCAGAGGTTTTTCCATGTGCACTTTTCTTGAGTTTCTTACATCTACTTTGTAAAGCACCTTCTTGTAGTAAAATGAACTACATCAGAATTTGGAAGTAGAAGTATTCAGTGTCCTTCCTGCAACTGGTGGGGCTTGTGTAGCCAATAATTTTGTGACCACAGTTTTCACATATGTAAAAGGTGTTGACTAGGTATACTTCTATCACTCCAGCTCTGAGAAGTGCTGTGACTATGGCTCTAGGATTCTCAAGTCTTAAACTCAAAGGTCAACTGAAGAAGCACAAGTCTTTTTCTCTTCAGAGGCAATATTGCTATCATAATAATTTCCTCTAGACACATTTCCCCTACAGCATTGTGCAATCTGTTAGCAATTTTCTAGAAGACAATTTTAGGTCAGATGGGAAGCTGACTGGTTTGTGGAGAAGAGTCAATGATTTTAACCTTTGTTGGATCTTATGAACAGGCAGTCAGTTGTCTGTAATACCTACTTAGTGTTTTAAACTGCAGGAACATGGAGAGGCCATAGGACCCTTCATTTGCATATCAGTCCCATGGGGCTATTCAAATCACATGGCTAACTCATGGAAGATCCAGGATCTAAGTACCAGCTGGTCTGATCTTGAGTCAGTGACTAATGTTAAACCATATGGCCAAAGTTGTCCCTTATGTATAGGACACCAGGCTCCCCTGAGTATGGTTCCTCTGAAGAATGGGTTCCACCAGTGGATGTTTTAATGCCCCTGTCTGCACTGTTCTGGGACACGCCACAATTCCAAGCCTCCTCAGGGCTCTTCTACCTGGGTCCTCTCCCTTCCTGAAGGCAAGGCCCAGGGACCCCTTTCTATGCTGACCCCTCTCCAAAGACTTCTCTCTTTATAACGCCAAAACAAATGAAAACATCAGAAACAGATTTTCTGCATTCAAAACCTATATTAAATTCTTCCATCTTCTCAAGGGGTTGCCACAAATGTAGAAAAGGAGTTCTCTACATCCTAGTGTACAAATATTACTTTTAAAAAGCTTTTGTTTATAATACTCTAGAGGCCAAGGTGCTTTACAATTCCAGTATACAAAGTTCCAAACTAAGCAAGTGACTAAATGAAGGTTGGTTCTTCCTTTTCACAAGATTTCTCCCCTTTCCGAAGGTCATCAGCTCCCTTGATGCACTTGAAATACTTTTAGGTTTTTCCATTTACGTGAAGTTTTTCAGAATCATACCTAGTAGTGTATAAAAGAATATGCCATTTTTCTCTTTCTTGGACAAACCACTAGAGAAAAGGGGTTATTAAAATTTTTGTGAGGGCCCGCACGGCGCAGGCATGGATCAGGAAGCAATATGGACTGCCCTCTGGGGTCCTGATATCAGGGCCTTGGAGGAGAACGAGTAGGACCCCTCGCGGGACCCCCGCCCGGCCGCGCGGCACCGGCGCGCGGGCTTGGAATCGGGCACAAACACTAAACACCCCCCACCCCCCCCGCACCCCCCCCCCCCCCTCCCCGTAAGCAACCTGCTGTTTCGGAGGTCTGGCTGGATTAATAGCAACCAAGGAACATCAACCAACTTTTGTTTTGTAGATTTGGCCAGGCCTCTGGGCAGCAACCCAAGCATCTCTTTATAACAGGCAATGTAGCAAGTATGGGGGATTCTCTTCTGTCTTGTCTTTTCTTATTAATAAAATATTAAAATAAATAAATAAATAAAATAAAATTTTTGTGAACACATCATGCTGGCCAGTGTCTATTGTCTTTCTGATGCCCTAGCCTCAGTTTACCTCAGAGCAGGATTAAGAAAGGACTCTTACCTGGTTGTACAGGGGAACCAGGAGGTGGCCTCTAGCCAGCGCCTGAAGACAGAGCTGAGAGCAGAGCAGGAATGGAAACGCAAGTGGTTACTTCTCCACAGTGTGTGACATGCACTGGGCATGTCTGACTGCACTGTGTTTTACTGTCAGACAGCATTGGTCCAGGGAAATGGAAAGAAACATACTAGAAAATAAAATCAAGGAAGGAAAAAAAGACAAAGGAAATGATGGCTGTGTCCTCATTATCTGAGTGACAGCCATCATGACCATTGTGTGGTTCATATGTGCCAAAAAACATCGTGGCTATGCTTTTATTATGTGTAGCTACAAATACTAATAGATATTCTGGTGCCTAGATAATCATCAATAATTGAAAGTGAAATAAAAAATTCATTAAAATCAAAAGGAAAATCTGGTGATATAACTGAAATTAACTATCTTTTATCATATTAGCCCAATTAGATTTATTCTGATGCTAAATTCACTCTCCAGAATCACATATTCCCACATCAGTGTATGCGACATCATGTCAGCTAGGGCTCCCTCACAGCTATCAGGAGATCCTGGTGGTTTTGTCACCTCCCAAAAAACATTAGTGGGAGAACAGAAATAACACGATCTCCATGGATGTACAGCAGAAATTACAAACACCAGAATTGCTCTGAAAAGCAATCTGGAATATACTCAGCAAATGTTGCATGCCACATGTAGTAATCTACTCCCATTGCTTATGGTGAATGTCGGAAAGCAATAATTATGCCCCCAGAAGTAGAAGCTCTAACTTTGAACACAAGCATACTTCAGACTAAGAAATTATTATCTCCAAGCCTAATACTGGAAACATTTTAATGCAGCTTCTAACATGAAAGAAATCATCACGTTCAGAGATGAATAGGAAAATAAGATGTAAGGGTCATCCATCTCTGAAATTCTGCCTAGAAAACCTCAGCAATATTACACAGCACAACTTACAACATACTCAACTGAGAAGTAACCAACAAACTGATTAATGTGTGACTTTGTAAAAACACATTAAGAGAGTTTGCTCACACGAGAAGAGCAACATAGGCACTTTACGAAAAACGGAGTTAAAATGATAAATATTAAAACAGCTGTCTCAATATACTTTTTTAAAAAACTTTACATTCAGTTTAAAAATGACTTTTTAATTTTTTTCAGATGATCAGACTTCTTTAAACTCTTCACGCATGGCCACACATACAAAGGAGCAGCATCAGTACATCTACTCAATGCCACTTAAAAAATTAAGGATGCCGCTGGGAGTTTGGCTCAGTGGCGTAAGCGCCTGTCTGGCAGGCACGAGGCTGTGAGTTTGATCCCCGGTGCTGCAAAAAAATAAAAAATAAAAAATAAATTAAAAAATTTTTTAAATTTTTTTAAAAAATAAAAAATTAAGGATGCCACTGAAATTTCAATAAGTCAAGGAATCATAACTTAGTCTCTTTCCTAGATTTACTTACAGTGCCGAATTCTAGCTTAAACAAAAACAGGAACCAGTGGTGAATGAGCTACTGATTAGAAATAAGTGCATAAACAACATCAGTGTAGCAGCAAAATACAGTTATTTTAGCATTCTGATGCACCTCTTTGCTTTGTACAAGAAAAATGACCACAGTCTGGCCAGTTCCAGACTTTGAACTAAATTAAAACTTATATTGAACCAAGCAATCTATGCTTATTTAAAAATAAATGAATTACATTCATCTCTCACAGAAATTAATCTTATGGACACAAATTATATAGCAAATAAAGTACAACACTAAACATCAACGACAAAAAAAACCGTCTCTGAGTGTGTCATGAGGACAGCTCATCTTAGAATACATGTATTTTACACTGTCTTAGGTCCCTCTAATGCTATCAAGGTCAAGCCAGCCATCTGAAAGACATGTCTCATCTTTGTTTCTTTTTTGTCACTTGTTTGTTTGTTTGTTTGTTTGTTTGAACAGGATTTTGTTATGCAGTTCAGGCTGACCTTGAACTCACCTTATAACTTAGACTGTCCTCAAACTCCTGCCTCACCCTCCCAAGTGCTGGGATTACAGGTGTGCGCCACCCTGCCCAGCCTTCTTTCCTTCTTTTTTTGACGGAACTGTCGCCATCAGATTTCAGTTTTTTCTGTGACCCAAGAAAACCATGAAATGATTTATCACACGGGGGTCTGTGCTTTGTGTTACTCTTCTCAGCGTTCTCTCCTCTTCCAAAGCGACTGACGGACGCGCGTCCACCTGCGCATCGACCGACCGAGAAGAAAACACGGCAGGGCTCGGGCAGGGTCCTGTGTGGTTCTGAAGCCTCGGGCAGGAGGGGAGGTTGGTGGCGGCGAGGGAGACTAGGGGCAGGGTGGCTTGGCCAGTCAGTGGAGCAGGGCGCACGGGGGGGCTGGCGGGCGGCTGCTCCTCGGGGAGACGCTGTGAGCACCATGGCAACGCAGAGGCAGCAGACTGCTGACAATTGCAGGGCTGCTGAACTTGCTCTTTCCAAGGTCACCTTCGCTGCTTCGAGACTGCTCGTGGTCAGGCTCTGAGTCCTCCAGCCGCTGGTTAGGGGGAGATTTTGCTGGGCAACCACCCGTAACAAGGTGTTTAGCGTCTTCTTGCCCTCTGTGACTGCTGTCTCTGCATTTTGTCCAGCCATGTGACACATTCATCACATCTTGTTGTGAATTAGTGATATGTGCAAAGAGCCAGTGAATATCTACAACCTTCCACTTTCATTTCAAAAGTGACTTTTTCTTTTGATATAGTATTCTATCCATTTTTAACACCTGTACAGATTTATGAAACCACCACAATAATCAATCCCATCACTGTACAGAAGACTGTATCTGCTATTTTGTAATTAAATCTTGCCCCTACCCTTACCCCTTGACAGCCACTAGAGTATTTGGATTCTCTATCCCTGAAAGTCTCTTTGTTTGGGGTTTTCTTTTCTATTCCTCTTTTACTTTATCAACTGCACAACAAGAGTACTCACTGCATGCTTAAGTATACCCTTAGACGTACAGAACTTCTTGAAAGCTATAAATGTTGTCCATATGTGGTTTCCTTTTAATATTTTTTATTTTTACTGTTTCTTAAAGAATATAATTCAGTGGTGTCTTAGTTACTTTTCTTGTTGCTGAGACAAAATACCCAACACTGAAAGTTAAAGGAGGAAAAATGTTTTGTAGCTCACAATTTGTAGAGGTTTCGACTCATAGTTGGCTACCTCCAAGGCAGGGTGGCATGGCAGAGGGGCATCACAGAGGAGAAAACAGCTCATGGTGGGCAGAAGGTAGCAAAAAAGCATTGTAGCAAAGAAGCAGCAACCAAAGCAGCCTGCCTCTCCCTTTTATGCCTTCCAGGATACCTACCCTTTGGGTGGTGCCACCCATGTCCAGGGAGGGCCTTCCCATTATCCACATCCAGAACGATGCCAAACTAATCAGTGGGTTACTTTAGTAATCACAGACACTTCATCCTAATGCCAGTGTGATGCCCTAGATCCAGCACCTCTGAAAAACTCCACCTATGACCACATGAGGTTTTGGCAGAGACATAGAAACACAAGCCTTAACAAGTGGTTTTTAGTATATTAACAGAATTGTGCATCCACCACCATTATCTTACACTGGAACATTTGTGTCACCCCAAAACAAAATCTTGTACCCATCAACAGTCACTCCCATCTCTCCCACATACACCCCTGGGATCCTATTTTCTGGAAATCTATTTTTTGCCTCTGTGGCTTGAACTTTTCCAACATTTCATGGAAAGGGAATATGCAATTGTGTCTGATTTCTTATGTTCAGCACATTTGCTAGGTTCACCCATATTGTAACATGTGTCAGCACTTTGCTCCTTATTATGGCCAAATATTACTCCATTATGTGGATATATCACATTTTATTCATTCATCTGTTAATGGAAAATGGATTGTTTCTACTTTTGCCAATTATGGAAATGTAGCTATATATGTTCATGGAAAGATTTTATGTGGATATGTGTTTCCACTTCTCTTGGGCAAATATCTAGGAATGGAATTACTAGGCTATATGGTAACTTAATGCTTAACTTTTTCAGGAGATACCAGTCTCAAAGATAGATAGCCAAGTCTTTCAATACCGTTCTGTCCAATCTCTTACATTGCATTTATTTGTGTATATTTCAGAGTCAACCTGTTAATTTCTATTAAAAAATTTCCTAAAGTTTTGGTTCAGATTTCATTGCATCTACACATTAATTTGGGGGATGTTGGCATCTTAG
Organism: Dasyprocta punctata; assembly: GCA_004363535.1. Lineage (NCBI taxonomy): Eukaryota > Metazoa > Chordata > Mammalia > Rodentia > Dasyproctidae > Dasyprocta > Dasyprocta punctata. The sequence continues at coordinate 47,553 of RJWM01006487.1, forward strand.
CAATACAAGTTTTCCAAATCATGAACATGATTTATCTCTGCTTACTTAACCTTACTTTAATTCTCTCAGAAATGTTTTGTAGTTTCCACATAGAGATCCACAAATATTTCTGGCAGCTTATAAACAACAGAAATTTATTTCTCATAGTTTTGGATGCTAGAAAATGTAAGATCACAGCAGATTCTGTGTCTAGTGAGGGCCTGCCTTCTAGTTCATAGACAGCACCTTCTTGCTGTGTCGTCACATGGTAGAAGAGGCAAACAAGCTGCCTTCAACCTTGTTAATAAGGGTACAATCTCATTCAAGAAGGTTACCTTCATGACATAATCAATTCCTAATGGACCCATATCCTAATACCACCAGCTTGGGGGTTAGGATTTCAATACTGTACGTAATTTGGAGAGAACACAGTTAGGATAATTTCAATTAAATGTTTTCTGTTGACATGCAAGAGCATTGTGTTTAACGTTTTCCACCAAATTATGGAATGAAATATTCATATACATTTTGAAGTTACTTAGGCTTGGGACTAACTTCCCAGCTTGCTCAAGCCCTATCACTAAAACCTCAGCACTGGCCCTCTCTATGCAGAACCATGCCCAGAAGTGACAAGCAAATTCAGATCTCAAAGGAGCAAATGAAGAGAGGGTTGAAACTAAAATTACTGCAGACTCATGTGAAGGCTCTTACGTGAACCATCTTCACTTCTGCTCTGCTGCCTGTAGGGTCAGGACATTTGAATAAATGCTCCATTTCTCTCCCTACATTCTCCATTTGACAGAGGAAGTGAAATGCCTAGACATAACCAACTCTTTCCAGGTCACAGAACAAAGACATACTCCTCAGGATTGCTGCCCTTCTCCAGGCAAGGGAAAAACAATCTATTTCCTCTCAGATTTTGAACTGGATAAAGTTTCTGTCATAACTACCACACACTGAATTTATATCCTTTAGAAAGTTGTTATGTAAGGTGTGCGTACAAAAAATCTCTGCTATAGTAGATGTTATATTTCTACTTTATTTCCCAGGAGTGCATTTTAGGAACTTAGCAGATATATAATTGTGGGAAACCACTCAGATTGCTTCAAAGCTCAGAGGCATCTAAGGACACCTGAGGACATGACCTTGCTTGTGTAGCACAGGCACACAGTAGAATACAGTTATGCAGCCACGACTTAGTACAGGTAAACATGCATGCACTGTTTACCACACTATGTAGGAATGTAAACATGAGATAACAACCTGTATAAGAATTATACAACAAAGATGTAGGCAGCTCTCTTGCACTGTTGCACTCTGGCTCTCTGGTCTGCTCTGTACTGCCTGCTTTTTTTTTTTTGCTGATGTTTTGCACAAGCACATTCTTTAACCTTGGACCTCACCTGCAAAATTCTCCCTTGTCGCCCCTCCCAGCCTAGCAGGCCTATTTTTTTCAAGAGAGAAGAAAAAAGACTCTAGTCCTAGGATCTTTCCACCTAATCTAATCATTTTCAGATGAAGAATCATGGTTCTGCGGGTGAAGTGACCTATTCAAGCTTTTATAGCCAGTTGGTGACAAACCTTGGACTGAAACTGAAGGTTCTGAAACTTCCTATGGCTGTCATTTTCACCATGGCTAGTGTAAACACTAGATACTGTATCATAACTGGTTCTTCACTGACCAAACTCAAATTCCTCAGTTCAAATATGCCAATACCTACTTACGCACAATTATTACTAAATTACACTTCTAGGAGCACTCCTTTTCCCTTAATGAGTAAAATATGAGGAAAATATTGTGACAAATTTTCTGGAAAAACTTAAAAGATATTTCTATAGAATGATAGATTTCTTTGTAGGTTGTGTAAGTTATTGTTTCACAAGTTATTTTGAACATATAAAAAGCTACACAGAATACAATCCAGTTTTCTTTTCTCTGTACATAAGCATTTAGTCAGAGTGGATGAGGATGCCATAAAAAGTGTCTATTCTATTTTTTTAATTTTAAAGAGAATAAAACAAAACAAAACAGAACAGAACAAAGAAGATCAGAACAAAACAAAGCAAGCAACACAAGACTTCAAAACAAGACAGCAGGATCTCAACAGTGGCTACCATAATGTCTCTTGTTTTCTTCGAAATAGTTGTCCATATCTTCATACACAATGAATTCAAACAAAACAAAATAGTAGAAGACCAATAAAAACAAAAGAATGAAAGCATTACAGGCCTTCAAAACCAGACAACAGGAAAATCAACAATGGCTACGATAATGTTTCTTGTTCTCTTCAAAATAGCTGTCCACACTTTCACACATATTGAAATCAAACAATACAAAACAGACTAAAACCAATCAAAACAAAGAATAAAAGCATTATTAGACTTCACAACAAAATGATAGGATATCAGCAATGGCTAACATAATGTCTCATTTTCTTCAAAGTAGCTGTTCATACCATCAAACGTAATTAAATCAATTCTTGTAAACTCTTTAGGAGAAGTTCTAGGAATGTATAAGCCTATACATGTACATCTATCCTTTCCGTATTAGAGTGAAAAACAAAACAAAATGTAACAAATTACAAGAAAAACAAGAAACAAAAGAGAATCATAAATAACAATAATAAAGACCCTGAAACAGTAACAATACAGGCTTGCAAAACAAGGTGGTCAGAACATAACTGAGATTGTTATTTTGTATAGTTATCTTCAAAAGGGTTACTCAGATTACCATATAGAAACATGCAAAGTTGATCTAATCCTATGAATGTTAACTGTTTTCTTCCAAGAACTAATATAATTGGTAATACAATCCTCTCAGCTATTTTAAGTGTACATGTACAAATTCATATCTTTTTTCTTTTCTCTTCCTCCTTTTCTCCTTTTCCCTATCTGAGTTATTTTTCCCCCTTTAGGCAGTTTGTTACCCTTTAGCAATATTTACTGAAGCCGGGTGTGGTGGCACACACCTTTAATCCCAGCACTCAGGAGGCTGAGGTAGGAGGAGCGTTGTGAGTTTGAGGCCAGTTTGGGCTACAACGTGAGCACAAGACCAGCCTGAGCTACATAGTGTGACCTTGCCTCAAAAAACTGGGGCTGGGGGATCGGCTCAGTGGCTTAAGTGCCTGTCTGGCAGGCGCGAGGCTATGAGTTTGATCCCTGGCCGGAAAAAAAAAAAAAATTTACTGAAGATTTTGTATCTTATTTACACTTTCAGTTTCTTACACTAGGGAGACAACATGGTATTTATACATGTGAGTTTGCTTTATTTCTCTTATTAGTATGGTCTCAAATGGTATTCATTTACCTATAAAAGCCTCAATGTGATCCTTCTTCATAGCTGAATAGTACTCCATCGTATAAAAAGATCACATCTTTTTTATCCATTCCTCAGTTGATGGGCATTTAGGATGTTTCCAAGATTTGGCTATTACAAATTGTGCTGCTATAAACATGGGTGCACGAATATTTCTGTGAAATGATGTTTTCAATTCTTCTGGGAATATGTCCAGAAGTGGAATAGCTGGGTCAAATGGGACTTCCAATTCCAGCTTTTTAAGGAACCCCCAGACTAATTTCCACAGCGATTGCACCAGTCTACACTCCCACAAACAGTGCAGAAGAGTTCCTTTTTCCCCACAGCCTTTCCAGCATTTGTTATTGGTGTTTGTCTTGATCCTAGCCATTCTTTCTGGAGTGAGATGGAATCTCAGTGTTGTTTTAATTTGAATTTCTCTAATGACCAATGATATTGAACATTTTTTCATATATTTATTTGCCATTTGTACTTCTTCCTCTGAAAAGTGTGTATTCATCTCAGATGCCGATTTTTGGATTGGGTCTTTGAATTTCGAGGGTCTGATTTTTTTTAATTCTTTATCTGTTCTAGATAGATATCCTTTGTCTGAAGAATAATTCACTAAGATATTTTCCCAATTCATGGGTTTTCTTTTCACTGTGTTGGAGATTTCCTTTGACATGCAAAAACTTTTTAATAAGACGAGGCCCCAGTTATTGATTCTGGGAAGTATTTCCCATACAGTTTGATTTTTGCTCATGAATTCTTTGCCTATCCCTATGTTTTCAAGATTTCTATCTACTTTGTCTTCCAGCAGATTTAGTGCTTCTGTTTTAATATTGAGCTGTTTGATGCATTTAGACTTTAGTAGTGCATGGTGATAGGCAAGGGTCTAGTTTTAGTTTTTGTCATATGGAAAGCCAGTTTTTCCAGCACCACTTATTAAAGAGGCTATTTTTCTTCCAGTGATTATGTTTGGCCCCGTTGACAAAGTTAGGGTGGCTAAGTGTGTTTGTAGTTGTGGTTGTATCTTCTAATCTATTCCATTGATCTTCAGGTCTGCTTTTATTCCAGTACCATGGTGATTTTATCACAGTAGTTTTATAGTATAACTGTAAGTCAGGGATTGCAATGCCTCCTGCGTTGTCTTTTTTGCCCAGAACTGCCTTTGCTATTCTAGGTCTCTTCTGGTTCCAGATGAATTTTAGAAATAATCTCTCTAGCTCTGTGAAGTATGCAAGTGATATTTTGATTGGAATTGCATTAAATCTGTATAACAATTTTGAAAGAATGGCCATTTTCACAATGTTCTTCCTATCCATGAACAAGGAACGTCTTTTCATTTTCTGAGATCCTCTATGATTTCTTTTTTTAGAGAACTGTAATTTTCATTGAATAGATCTTTCACTTCGTTTGTTTGATTCCTAAGTATTTCATTTTTTTGGATGCTCTTGTGAAGTGTGCAGCTTCTCTTAGTTCTCTCTCAGTGAGTTTGTGTTTGTGTACAGGAATGCTATTGATTTTTGAGTGTTGACTTTGTATCCAACTACATTACTGAATTTGGTTATTACACCTAGAAGTCTTTCATTGCAGTTTTTGGGGTCTTCTATGTAGAGTATCATGTCATCTGAAAATAATAATTTAACTTCTTCTTTTCCTATCCTTATTCCTTATATTTCTCTCTTTTATCTAATTGCTCTGGCTAATATTTCCAGCACCATGTAGAATAGGAGTGGTAATAAAGGACATCCTTGTCTTGTTTCTGATTTTAAAATAAAAGCTTTCAGTTGCCATTTAATATGATGCTGAATGTTGGCTTGTCATAGATACCTTTTATCAGGTTGAGGTAAAGATCATCTATTCCAATTTTCCATAGGGTTCTTATCATGAATCAGTGTTGGACCTTATCAAAACTTTTTTGCATCAATTGAAATTACCATGTGATTCTTATCTCTGGCTCTATTGATTTCTTGCATTACATTTATTGATTTGCATATGTTGAACCATCCCTGCATTCCTGAGTTGAATTCCACTTGGTCATGGTGTATAATCTTCTTGATGACTTACTGCATTCTGTTTGCCAGTATTTTATTGAGGATTTTTGCATCTACATTCATTAGGGAGACTGGCCTATAGTTTTCTCTTTTGGTTGGGTCCTTCTCTGGTTTTGGTATTAGGGTAATACTTGCTTCCAGGAATGAGTTAGGGAAACTTGCTTCCCTTTTAATTTCATTGAAGAGTTTGAGGAGTGTTAATATTGAATCTTCCTTGAATTTCTCGTAGAATTCAGTTGTGAATCCATCAGGACCTGGGCTTTTCTTTGTTGGTAAGGTTTTAATTACATCTTCAATTTCATTAATTGAAATTGGGTTATTTAGCAGTTTTACATCTTCTTGATTCAGCTTTGGTAATTCATAGGTTTCTAGGAATCTGTCCATTTCTTCTGTGTTATCAAACCTATGAGAGTAAATGTTTTTGAAGTAGGTGTTGATGATCTTCTGTATTTCCTTGGGGTCTGTAGTGATTTCACCCTTTTCATTCCTTATTGCATGAATTTGAGTTTTTTCTTTCCATTTTTTAATAAGGTTGGCTAGGGGCCTATCAGTTTTATTTATTCTTTCAAAGAATCAACTCTTTGATTCATTAATTTTTTGTATTATTTTCTCAGTCTCTATTGCATTAATTTCTGCTCTGATCTTTATAATTTCCTCCCTTTTTTTGGCTTTGAGCTTGACCTGCTCTTCTTTTTCTTGATGTTTGAGGTGTAGCATCAGGTTGTTTATTTGTGTTCATTCTGTTTTCCTGATGTGGGAATTCACCACAATGAATTTCCCTCTGGGGACTGCTTTGATTTCATCCCACAGGTTCTGGTAAGTTGTATTTGTATTTTCACTTACTTGTAGATATTGCTTAATTTCTTCTTTAATTTCCTCTATGACCCATTGATTGCTCGGGAGTGTATTATTCAATTTTCATGTGTTTATGGAGTTTTTGCAGTTTCTTTTGTCATTAATTTCTAGTTTCATGACACTATGATCAGATAATATGCAAGAAATAATTTCAATTCTTTTGCATTTATTCAATCATGTTCTATGGGTTCGTATATGATCTATTTTAGACAATGTACAATGTGCATCTGAGACAAATGTATATTCTGATGTTGTTGGGTGGAACACTCTGTACATGTCTACTAAGTTCATTTGTTCACAAGATTGATTCAGCTCTGCTATTTCTTTGCTGATTTTCTGTCTATTTGATCTGTCTCTTTGTGTTAATGGGGTGTTATAATTGTGTTATTGCTTATTTGATTTTTCATTTCTATTAATATTTGTTTTATATAGCTGGGTGTTCCTATATTTGGTGCATATATATTTAAGATTATTATCTCTTCCTCATGAAGTTTTCCCCTAACTAGTATGTAGGGACCTTCTTTATCTCTTTTGATCATTCTTGGTTTGCAGTTCACATTGTCTGCAAACAGAATTGCTACCCCTGCTTTTGGGGGGGTTCCTGTTGCATGGAGTATTGTTTTCCAACCTTTGACTTTCAGTCTATGAATTTCCTTTGGGGTTAGATGGGTTTTTTGTATACAGCATATGGTTGGGTGCTGTTTCTTGATCCATTCTACCAGTTTGTTTCTTTTAATTGGTGAATTGAGGCCATTTACATTAATGGTTATAATTGACATATTTTGGCTTATTTTTGTCATGTTATCTTTCTGCTGTTGGTTCTTTACCTTTCCCCTCTGTTTAATTGTTTGCCTTGCCTAGTGGTTTTTTTCTGTTGGTGTTCCTGAAGTCATCACTATTTTTATGTCTATTTAGAGTATCTTTCAGTATTCTTTGCAGGGTTGGTTTGGTGGTCATGAAGTTCTTCAGCTGTTCTTTGTCATGGAAGTATCTTATTTCTCCATCAACTTTGAAGGACAGTTTTGCAGGGTACATCAGTCTGGGTTGGAAGTCATTTTCCTTTAGGATTTAAAATATCTCACTCCATGCTATTCTTGATTTCACTGTTTGTGTTGAGAAGTCTGCTGTGATTCTGATGGGCTTTCCCCCATAGGCAATCTGTCTTTTTCTCTAACAGCTTTTAATATTCTGTTCTTATGTTGAATTTCTGGGATGTTGATTATTATATGTCTTGGTGTAGATTTATTTTGGTTATAGCTAATGGGAGTTCTATATACTTCACTTGTCTGTATGTCAGTTTCCTTTCCCATGTTTGGGAAATTTTTGGCTATTATTTCTGTAACTATTCTTTGGATATCATTTGTGTTGTCACCTTTTTTTCATTTATACCTATGAATCTTATATTGTTTTTCTTTGCATCGTCTTGTAACTGTTGAATTGTTACTTCCTGAATCCTTGTTATTTTTAAAAGATCTTTCCTTTCCTATTCACTAGCTGAAATCTTGTCTTCGAAGTCTGAAAGTCTATCTTCACATTCATTGAGGTGGTTTTGCCAGCTTTCAATGAAATTTTTTATTTACTGGATATCTCTTTGAATGTTTCATGCATTCTAGCTCTTTCTTTTTTTTTAATTTAAGAGAAAATAGATACAGAAGATAGAAACAAAAAGCAAAAAAGACAGACAAACAACAACAACAAATCTAATCCGATAACATTGTAGGTTTATACACTGAGGTGGTTGAAGTTTGATAGTAGTTACAATATTGCCTATCGTTACCTTCATAGGGCTTGATCAGATTGACAGATATAGACATGTAAGATTTATCAATTCAGGAATATTAACTTTTCTTTTTCAATAGCTAATGTATTTAGTAATACAGTTTTTTAACTGTTTTATTTATACATATTTATAAATTTATGCCTTTTTCCTTTTCTCTTCCTTCCTTCCCCCTTAGAATATCTCTTCTTATCATTGAAATAACTACCCATAACATCAGGTCTAATATAATCAATTGAAATAGTTCAGAATGAAAGGATAGAAGAATGGTCATACATAAGAGAAACAAAAAACTAAAGAGATCAACAAACAACAACAACATATCCGATACTGTAAAATTATAGGTTAAGGAATTTAGATGGTTGGAGTTTTACAGTAATTGCAACGTTGTATATCATTACCATTAAGGGGGCTGTTCAGATTGTAAAGAATTAAAGACATGTAGGATCAATCTGATCATATGAATATCAACTGTTCTCTCTCACCAGTTAATGCATTTAGTAGTATAGTCTTCTAAACTATCTTATGAATACCCTCATATAAAACTATGTCTTTTTTCCCATACCTTCCTTCCTCGGTTTCCCTTGTAATACCTCTTATTGTCTTCAAACTAAATGCCCTTGCCAATAGGCCAAATATAGTCGAATGAAATAGTACTGAATAAAACCATTAACAAATAGGATAATGGAGGCAATACATAGTAATGGAACATTGATTTCTATAATGCTTCATGTTAGCTTCAAGGCAGTTGCCTATATCATCTGTTATAACAAAAACACACTAAGATAGGTTAAAATCCCTCAGAACAGAGCAGCAAAAGTAATACCTGGTTTTGAAGCAAGGTGATCATATATCATTGAAGGCTACCCTTATAATTTTTTTTATCTTTACAATTGCTGTCTTTGTCATCTATTATGATAAAGTTAGGCCAGTCAAGGTATAATAGGATTAAACTAAACAGCTCATTGAAAACAATACTGGACTTAAATCCCATTGATGGATTATTCATTTGTCTGCCCTGCTCAGTGGTATCCCTCTGTCACTGTTTCTGGAACTGTGGACATTTTTTTATCTCTCTCTAGAATGTCCTTCAGTATTCTTTGTAGGGTTGGCTTGGTTGTCATAAATTCCTTTAGTTGTTCTTTGTCATGGAAGTATCTTGTTTCTCTGTTGATTTTGAAAGATAATTTTGCAGGGTACATCAATCTGGGTTGGAAGTTATTTTCTTTCAGGACTTGAAATACTTCACTCCAAGCTCTTCTTGACCTGATGGTTTGTGTTGAGAAGTCTGTCGTGATTCTGTTGGGCCTTCCTTTGTAGGTAATCTGTCTCTTTTCTCTAATAGCTTTTAATATTTTGTTTTTGTGTTGAATTTCTGGGATCTTGATTATTATATGTCTGGGTGTAGGCCTATTTTGGTCAAGTTTAGCTGGAGTTCTATATGCTTCAGTTATCTGAAAGTCTCTTCCTGTTTCCATGCTTGGAAAATTTTCTGAAATTATTTCTGTAACTAGGCTTTTAATTTGATTTGTATTGACCCCTGCTTTTTCACTCACACCTTTTATTTGTAAATGATATTTCCTTGGGTTGTCTTGCAGCCATTGCACTTCCACTTCCAGATTTCTTATTATTTTTAGAAAGTCTTTCCTTTCTCTCTCCCAGGCTGCCATTCTTTCTTCCAGATTCGAAAGACTATCTTTAGTTTCCCTCAGGTGGTTCTGCCAACTTTTATTGGAGTCTTTCATTTCCTGGTAGTCTCTCTGAATCTGATTGATGCGTTCTAAGTCTTTATTTGTTTCATTCTCAATTTCCTTTGATTTTCTATCCTCCATCTTTCCGGCTATGTCTCCTTTAGAGGCACTTAGCAATTCCCCTATTATGTATTTCATTTCAATTCTCAGTTGGGCTAACAGTGCCACTTTAATTTCTTTTATAGTTTCATGGAGTTGTCTCCCCACTTCAGTTGTCATCTCCTCTGAGAGTTTAATTTTTGAACTCCCAACCTTTTCTGCGTTTGCTTCTCCCGGATTTGTCCTGCTTGTATCAGAGTCCGGAGAGCGCCCTCTACCTTTTTGTCTTGGCATTTTCCTGGGCTATTCAGGGATCTGATTTCTCTACAGTGAGCCGTGTTGGTCCACTGCCTTCCCCCAGCCTGTTTCCGCTCCACGGATGTCTGGTGCAGTGTGCAAGGACAGGGCCACTACCCAGGAACCCATGCCAGGCTATCCACCAAACTTCTCCTATCACCCTCAGGGTGCCTGTGCAGATTCCACCAGGACCCTAATTAGGTGTGGTTCTGGTCTCAAGATGGATGCCTGTCCCTCACTCTCCCTCGGGGTGGGGGTTGGGGGTCTGGGGCCCACTGGGTTTACTCACTCACCTGTTCACGACCACCTTGTTCCACAATCGATTGCTGCCTCCACCATCACCGCCGCAGCTGCAGCAATTCAATTGCGCATCGCCAGCACTTTAGTCACACTTTCCCAGATCAGTTCCCACCACTAATTGGATTCGGCTCCAGTCAGAGGTGCTGCCAGTTTCCACCTTTGTTTGTTTATTTCTTTCTTTTTTTTTTTTTTTTTACTCTTTCCGTGGCTACAGTTCTCATTTTAGATTCTTCTTGGGTCCAGAGGACCCATCTCCCTCTTTTTTCCCTTTCTCTCTGTTATTATATTATTTTATATTCCAGCATTTGGATGGTATATTCCAGGGAGTCTCCCTGTCACGGTGTTATCTGGTTGGCCATTTTGTAGGAAGTCTCTTGCTCTTTCTTATATTGTTCATTCAAGGTTTCTATCTTTTTGCAGTGCTCCTCAATTTTTTTACCTATGTCTTCTTTAGATGTGTTCAGCATTTCTTTTATTATGTTTATCGTTTCTTCTTTTACCTGGGAGATTATTTCTGATCTGAGTTCCTTTACAGCTTCATCAAGTTGTTTCTTTACTTCATTTGGGGGGAGGGTTGTGTTTTTTGTTGTTGTTTTGTTTTGTTTTGTTTTTTATGAACACTGAATGCATGCTAGGTGAAAGCAGCTGGTCACAAAAAGTTACACATTGTATGATTCCATTCATAGCAATACCTCAGTTCATGAACTTAGTTTTTGTTCTATGATTTTGGAAAAGATGGCCATGTTTGTGTTTGTGTGGGAAAGATGGCCACAGCTGTGGTTGTCACCTGATGTAGAGTGTGCTAACAAAAATAAAATTTTGCCAAATACATCTGTTTGCAAACCAAATCATTTGCAAACAAAAGTGTTAGTGAAAGGAAGTACCACTGTATATGAAATGTCTAGAATAGGCAAATCCAAAGACAGGTTGCCAAATAGTAGTGATGGATTCAGAACTCTTTAAACATACTAAAAGTCACTGAATTATATGCTTTATAAGGGTTTTATGGTATTTAAATTATATCTCTACAAAGCCATCATTTTATGTATTTTTTTCAGCTGAGATTGGGTCTGGATAGGTAGTCCAACTTGGCCCTGAACACATTGTGTAGCCCAGGCTGGCCTTGAACTCCATAATCCTCCTGTCTCAGCCTCCCAGGTGCTGAGATTTACAGGCTGGGATTACAGGCCTGCACCACTAAGCCAGACAAAGCTGTTTTTTGGGTTTTTTGGGTTTTTTTGTTTTGTTTTTTGTTTTTTAAGGATACAAAACAGATCCACACAACTCTCAACTAGATTCAGCAATTGGCAAAGTTGTGCCACATTTGGATTTGGCATGTCTTTTTCTCCAGGACACAGAGACAGGAACATATGCAAATTTATGGCTGGACCATTTGAGATTTAGTAACTGTAACACTTTGCTTCTAATTCTGCAACATGTGAAGTATTCTCCCACACAACTAAAACACAAACATCATACTCTACAAGCTTAACACCAATACAAAACTATTTAACCTTGGTCCATATTGAAATTTACTGGTCATCAATCTTTATGTGTTGTATTTGGTTTTCATGTCTCCTGTCTTTTTGTCTTGAAAAATTTTCCTGCCTTTTTCTTCCTATGACACTGACCTTGTTTGTTTGTTTGTTTGTTTGTTTGTTTTTGGTACCAGGGATCAAACTCACAACTCTGCACTCCCCAGCCCAACATTGACATTTTTTATGGTTGTTGTTGTTGTTTTTTAAGACAGGGTCTCACTATGCAGGTCAGGCTGGCCTTGAGCTCACTATGCAGCCCAGGCTGGTCTTGAACTCACAACAATCCTCTTGCCTCAGCTCCTGATTGCTGGGATGACAGGCATGCACCACCATGGCTGGTGACATTTGACATTTTTAAAGAATCCAAGACAATTGTTTCACAGAATTTTCCGCAAATGAAATGAGCCTGAAAGTTTCCATATGAACTTAGATTACATTTCTGGCAGAAACACTACACAGATGAGCTGGGCCCTTCTTGGTGCATCATACCAGGAAGTACAAAAAGTCAGTTTCCTCAGTGGTGATGCTAAGGAGGGATTCTTGATTCTCTTGGTTTGGGTGGTGACTGCCAGATTCCTCTATCATAAGCATGGCCTTTGGCCTTTTTCTCTTTCTAGGTAATAATTTGGGGAGTAGCTATTTGAGGCACCTTAAACATCAGGTTTCCCCGATTGTCTTTTACCTAAAATTGTAGCAACCATCCAAGATGTCTGTCACCTTTTTGACACAGTGCACCCATGTGACCAGCCACCCTATCCATTGCATTCCAAAGAGTACTGGAGCTGAGATTTCAACTGCAGCCACACACCAGAGCCAGTGTCTCTGGGGTTAGGACCCAGTCAATAGTGCTTTTAAAATTCTCCGAGGTGACTGATTCTGATGTGTTGTAAGCATTCAGGTTCTGGGTTACAGGAAAACTTCTAATACCCTCATCCCAGCATGATACATTTTATTTGCTCTTTTAATCTTGATATCCAGAGACATCCCCATCTCCGATTCTCTGTAGCAGCTACCACTTCCAGTCGCATGTGACCCAAAGGCGTTTCTTTACTTCAGTTGCTATCATTTCAGAAGTTTCAGGTGTATGACTTACATTTCCTTCTATGTCCCTGTTTCCTAGGCTTGTTTGGGATGGGCTGGAGGTTTGAGATTGCATTTTGCGCTTGTGTTTTGTCATTTTCCTGTATTCCCCAGATGATTGGGCATGCTAGGTGGGTCCCTACCAGATTCAGAGCAAGGTACCAAGCTTGCACGGCTGGATGTGGTTCGCTATGCAGGGCTTTGGCTCATGCCACTGAGTGCAGCCAGTTCCCCAGCTACTCAGGGTCACTGGGCCCACCCAGGACCTAAGGGACCTACCTGAAGATCCTTGTCTGATTAGGCACACTGAGCAGGTTCCTACTAGGTTCCACTCGAGGTGCTGAGCTTGCATGCCTGGATGTGGTTTGCTGTGCTTTGGCTCACACCACTCAAAAGTGTGTATTCTAAAAAGATCCTCCAATTCAGTTTACAATTTAACTCTCAAAATTTCATTTTTTAAAGAGGCCACAATGTCTGATCTTCATGCATAAGCCAGTCTATCAGAAGAAAAAGAAAACCATACCCTTTTTTATGTGAGACAAATATTATTTGACAATTAAAAAAATAAAAGAGGGAAAGACTCCCACAAAGGAATAGAAATTCAGATGCCTGCCCAACAGTTTAGTCTTGTATACTGTGGTTAAAAACAGAGAGTTTACTGCCACCAAGTGGCCTGCTAAATCCACTTAACTCTGTAACTAGTGTTTCTGAAATTCTTCCAAAACTGGAGTTTCTTGCTTTATTTCAAAGCCTCTTGTTAGGGCAAGTCAGCCAGCTGCTGGCAGTGATTCCCAAGCTTTGGTACACAAGAAAATTGCCTAGAAATCCTTTCAAAATATTCACTCCCAGCTTCCATCCCACACACTCTAATAACTATGGGGTGTGATTTATAAGGGTTTTTAATTCACTCCAGGTAACCCAAACGTGTAAGAAATTTAGGAACCCCTATGGAGAGAATGATAATCATCGCCTGAGAGTTAACAAACAAGGAAATTCAGGACACTGGAAGGTGATAAGATGGCCCAGTCCTGGAACCATGTTTACTCCAGTGCTTATCCATTTAATAAGGTCTCCTCGGAGTTCCCTCTGTGTCCTTGGGCCTCTCTACCAGAAGTTTAGAGGGCCATAGTTGCTTTAATATTACATGACTTTCAGAAAGGGTTCAGGGCATGCTCCTCTGGGATTTGTGGATTCCATGGACCTGTGGCTAATTGGACAGGAGAACAGCAAGGCGATACCAACTTGTGTGGCTTTTCAGCCATTTGGATTTTAGCCATTCAGTTAGTGGCTAATTAACTCCAGCTGTGCTCATTACCATGGAACAACAACCTGTGGACTTGTTAATTGAAATCACATGATTGGCCAGTTCAGAAAATTTTTATTTTATTAGTTATTCCCCTCCTGAATTAATCTGTGGACTTGGGCAAAATGGTCAATGATGAAATCCTATTCAGATGAAATTTAGATCTATAGCTGGGTTCTGTTTTCCCAAAAATTACTTATGCAGTCAGAATTAATGCACTAGTGTTTTAGTGGTGTCTAATCCAATTGCATAGTATATAGGCTAACAATGTTTTAAAAATTACAAACAAATAAGCAAACGAAATCACATGATGCCCACTGAAATCTCTACAGGTCTTCTGCCTTTTTGCTTGTTAGTTTGTTGTTTTTTGTACTGGAACTTGAACCCAGAACCTCACACTCACCAGGTACATGCTGTGCTGCTGAGCTACTTCTCCAACCCCTGCCTTTTCATATTTGAGTAACTCCTAAAAAATCTCCCCTTACAGAAAGCTTGCTTATTCTCCCTAAAATGGAAATCTCGAATAGCTCCTGGGTATTTGTTATCTACAAATTCATCTTTAGAAATCACCTGCAAAATATTGAGTGGCACCAGTCCTTTGCTAGGCCCCAGTGTCAATCAAGTGGATTGAGCTGAATCAGGGTAAGCAGGAGTCACAGGCCTGGTCCCTGCCTTGGGAAACAAGAAGGCCAACATCTCACACAGAACCTGGTACAGAGCAGATGATAAATATCTGCTAAACTGTATCATTAAGTTAAGGTCATTGTGATAAATATTCGCTAAATTGTATCAAGTCTAAGGTCATTGTGGAAAACAATCTTTTTCAAAGTCTGCCTAGCAAACCACTTTCCAGGTGAGATGGTGTGGGATGAGCTGCTTTGCCCTTCAGAATGGAACCCCTAGAGCCCACATGGGGTCCCCCACCAACCTCACCCTGCTGAGCTGGAGTGGTGTGGTGACACCAACACCGAGCAGCAGCTGTGCAGATGCCCCGAGTGCAGACTCAGGCCCTGTGGAGACCGGGATCCGCCCAGCAGACCTGGGTGACCCAAAGCCTGCCTTTGTACCCAGACTGGTGACCCCAACCTGAGCCCATAGGCTGCACTGCGCAGTGAGGCCCAGGGGAAAGCAAGTCCAGGATGCCCAGGTGCAGGGCCGGCTCTGCGCCTGTGGCCAGGGGACCTCTGTGACTATCTGGAGTCACTGCCCATCCCCAGGCCACACTGTCTCCAGGGAATATGGGAGTGATAACAACCACAAGGGCAGGACTCTGCAATTCACCCTGTGGGATCCTGATGAGGGCCTCGTCTGGGCACTCAGCCACGCTACCTGCAAACACTTGGGCTGCCCTGGAGTCGGCGTTGGATGGTGGCCTGGTGACTCCCAATGGCACCAACAAGACAGAAGTCACCCAGAAAGTGCTCCTTGGAGAAGATGCCTGGGCTGGCAGCTGAAGACAGAACAACACCTTCCAGTGCAATACAGTGTGAAGAGCTGACCTTCTTCTCCTGCTGACGTGGCACAGGCCTGATGGTTCCATAGACTGTGTGCAAAATGCAGCCTCCTCTGACACAACTGTCTGCCCCCAGCTGGGCCTCAGTCCTCCTCTAGCACAGCCTCAGGGGACTGGTACCAAGCCCCAGGCATCCACAGAGCAAAGTGACACCAACTTCTCCTGCCTCCAGCGGGGCCCTGGAAGATGCTCTGCTGAAGGTCAAGTGAAGGGCATCAGCGCCTCGTGCACTGCTAACAGATTCCCAAGAAGCATAGCAGGAGTTCCTGCAGGGACCAAATCCAGAGGACGACCTGCACCTCCACCTGGGTGCTAACACCCTCCCACCGGCTGTTCAGAGGCAGAAAGTCTGTCGGCGCCTTGGCAAAGTCTTGTGTATTCCACTTTCAGTGGAAATTCAAGGTAAATCTGGACTAAAACAAATGAGATTTTAAAATATTCTCAAAGAGTGTAAACAAAATGTTAATAAAGATCTACCAAGATGGCTCCAAGGAGAAAACTGAAGTTGCTGCTGCCTTACTGAAAGGCTTCATCAAACGCGGTCCTGGGTTTGCTGTGTGCACCCAAGCTCGGCTCCATCAGAGGCTTCACAAATGATTGCTTCCATCTAACCACATGCAGTACTTTTTGTTTAACGGTTGATGATATAAACTAATATTGCATAGATGTCACACTGAGGATTTTGGGTTTCATTCGTAGTTCATGCTGGACATGGTCTTAGTTTACTTGGGCAACAGTAACAAAATACCCCAGACTGTGTGACCAAAACAATGCAGATTTGTTTTCTTGTGTTCTGGAGGCAAGAAGCCCAAAGCCAAGGTGCTAGGAGGGCTGGTTTCTGAAGCAGCTTTTCCTCCTGCCTGGCAGAGGGCCACTTTCTCTGTCTGCTCTGGCAAGAGAGAGCACTCTGACAGCTCTTCCTCCTCTTACAAGGCACAAGTCCTCATGGATTGGTGCTGCACCCTCATGACCTCCTTAACCTCATTTACCATCTCCAAATGGAGTTGTGCTAAGGGTTGGGGCTTTTAAAACATGAAACTAAGGGAAATAAAATTCAGCCCACAGCAGTCATCTTACTCCTATATCAGTTTTGTCTTAACAGAAACTATATAAGTGTAGATTTCTCATACACATACTGACTATGCAGCAAAGTAGGCTGAGACAGTCCACTACCAGTCGGTGATACATCCTCTTTTACCAGGCAACAAAATCTCTCAGGAAAAAAATCATAAGACTGTTTGCAGGTGTGACTACCTTTACACATCAGCCTGTGATGAAGCATTGGGTGAATGATGCTGTTTGAACTCAGCAGAAACTCGATTATGGACATCTGGACAGAACCTCAGTCTTCAGGCAAACTGTGCAGGGGTCAGGAAGACAGAAGCCAATTCACCCTTCCTGTGAGTTGGCAGAAGCCATGCTGGGTCTGGGAAGAGTACAACAAGAAGCCAATTTGCCCTTCCCATAAGCTGCGCAAACCATGCGGGGCTCAGGAAGAGAGAAGCCAGTTTGCCCTTCCCATGAGCCAACTGGCACACAGGCTGAGAATCAAGAAGTACCACCCCTATAAGCAACCAGCTGGTTTGGAGGACAGCAACTGCGGTACAAAAACAACCAAATGCTTGTATTGTTTGATTGACTTTGCAGGCCTAAGGTTGGTAGTCTGAGCATGTATTAGGAGGATAACAGTATGCAATAGAGCAAATATGGGAATGTCCTTTTGTCTTGTTTTTGAAATCCAATATTATTCTGTTTTGTTCCAATTTATTGTTTTGTTTTATTTAACATTCTGTTTTGATTAGTTTTATTCTGTTTTGTCTTATTTGATTTTACTGTGTCTGATGATTTGGACAACTATTGTGAAGATAACAAGATACATTATGGTAGCCATTGTTGATTTCCTATTATCCTGTTTTGAAGTTCTGAACCTCTTTCATTGTTTTGTTTTGATTGACTTTATTCTGTTTTATTTTGTTAGGTTTTATTCTCTTTAAAATTAAAAAAAAAAATAAAAGAACCTTGGTCTTCAGACTTCTCAGGAGGCCACAGATGTTATAAGGACAGGCTCCTAAGTGACAACATTTCTTGAACCCCTTCTTTTTTACTTGTTTGTAAATGACTTAATTTAATGCTACTGTTCAATGCCCTTGTTCCATGCTGTCTTGCTGTTGAAATACTTTTCAAGTAAGTTACTTCTCTTCTCTAAAATGAGATAGAGTTTTACTGATACAAAGAGCTCTTAACAAATAACAGATTCTTTATAATGCTTACACTAGATAGAATATCTTTAAAGTTAAATTTCTCACCCTTTCCAGACACCCTATAGCTTATATCTCATGGTTTCTATTTAATGAACTGCATTGGCATTTGTCTAATGCACAGTTTTATACTGAAGTACAGTTACTTTGAGATACAATTTGTACTTACTTAATCACAGAAAATTCTTCAGGAAGCAAACAGATTTTGATGAGTTTTTCCATGGCTGTGATGAGTGAATTTAAAATGGGCTTAAATAGATATAAACCTGATTTTTGTCACACTCTATATCAGTGATGATGAACCTTTTAGAGCTTTTAATCATGACAAAGAGCCAGCTGTGGCACGCATGCCATAGGTTTGCCACCACTGTTCTATATTATATACTATCAGTCCTCATGCACCTACTTGCCTGTGTGTTGAAACCAACTTGGGTTTTCTGAAGACAATCTGGGCTGTCTTCATCCACATCCATCAGCCCACCTGCCACGAGCCCTTCTTTGCATGAGCAATCAGACTCTGCCCTTGCCTCCATAGGCCATTGGCTAGGAGCACATGCAATTCTTGTTACCTCAAAACCAAGCAGGGGTCCCTCACACATTCTCAACACATAGCTTCCCCAAGAACTGTCTGCTGTCCCCTCCCATGAGTGCAGTTTGGAATGTGCCATCCATCTGTCCTGTTCTAAATTTTACTCCTTTTTCCAAGACAGATCACTAGTAAATGAGATCAGGACTTCTCTGTTTTGTTCCTTCATAAAACTGCTTTGACTGGAAACCACTTGTTGTGGATTTATTGGTTTTTCAGACTTGTCTTCTTGCAATGACTTGGAGCTTAAGATAAGTGTTGTGACCTCTTCTTGCCAAGGCCTAGCATGCTCAGTAGAAACTCTCTGTGTGCCTCTCTCTCTCTCTTTCTCTCTCTCTCTCTCTCTCTCTCTCTGTCTCTCTCTCTCATAGTAACCCTTTACTATTTTTTTTGAGACAGTCTTGCTAAGTCATCTAGGATGGGCTCAAACTTGCACTGCTCCTGCCCGAGTGTAGCAGTTATAGGACTGCACCACCACACCTGGTTTTCAGTACACAATCTCTGATTCATCTACTTTGGTCTCATTTGCTCGGTGCTGTCATAAAAAGTGTCTGACTGTGAACTGAGAGGTTCTGGAACCTCAGTGCCCACCACTCACATGCTCCAGGGACAGCAGCAAGGGGCTACACTAGCACTGCTATGTCCTCCGACCTTTCACCAAATCTGAAGAGTATGCTAAGCAATCTAAAGACTCTTTTAGTTTAAACATGAACTACAAATAATAAGAATGAAAATGGGGAAAGGGGACTTAGAGATAGGAAGGCAGGAGAAGGATAGGAAAGGGATTCAAAAAGAATCAAGCTGTGCTATGTATATACACCCACTCCCCAAGATGTGTGCAAACTTCATGTACCACAAGCATGTGCTAAGAAAATAGAACAATAATAACCGAGAGTATCCCCAACATTAATCACCAGTCTTGACTTTTAAGTCAATAATTTAAATCTTTGTTGAATTAGTGTTATTCCTCCACAAGTTATATATTCATATTATTTTTTAAAAGACAGCTTACTTTCTTAATAATATACCAAAGTTTGATTATATGTATTTTACAGAGGACAAGGCTAATTTTAGCCATGGAATGCTCTATGATTCCAGATTAATAAGCTCCAAGTTGGCAAAAAAAATTACTGTTTAAAAATGACTGAGATGTTTAATGATCTTGCAATTATTTTATTCTATCTCTACTGTGTTTATGCATTTATTCTTCCTCTTAACCAATTTTTATTTGAGGTAGAAGTTTAAAGTAGAACAAAAATGGACAAAAATATACATTTTCCCACCTCAGTTATGTTTAAGAAATGGTAAGTGCCATTTTTTAAATCAATAATAGGACAGGTTTTATCTCAATAAGACACCAAGGTATATGGATGTGAAGTTTTGCATTTCACATAGTTGATTGTGTGAAGATTTTTAAAGAGAAATATCATATTATTAAGGCTAAACCCTTTCCTAAATCCAAACATCACATCTCCCTTGCCAATCTTTCTGTTTTGTTTTGTTTTTGGTTTTTGGTTTTTGGTTTTTTTTCCTTTATTTGGTACCGGGAATCAAACTCACAACCTCACACCTGCCAGGCAGGCAATTACACCACCGAGCTAAATCCCTGACCCTTCCTTTGCCAATCCTAAATGTGACTCTAAAACACCATAAGATCTGAGAATGTAGCTGAAAGACTGAACATTTCTCCCTTTACCTGCTAAGGCCCTCAGAACCCAGATTCAAGTGTCAGCCCACATGCTGGACCTCGCGCTGCTCCTGTCCATGGCCTTCTGTCCCTACTGGCACAGCTGTCAGAACATTTCTCAGTGGCCTCCTCTTCACGCTGAGCACCCACTGCTCTTCACTCTCCCCTTTTGCCATGGTTTCCTTCCATTTCTCTTTCTAGTCTCCCAGATTATATCACCTCTGAATTGTCCATTTCCACCTTAAAATCAGACACACAGAGTTAGCAAGGCTTGCTAGGCTGCTTCTGTCCCATGCAGGTCAAGTGAGAGGGTTTTCCTCCTTGGTCTGGACCTGCACCTGTCACACAGCTCCAAAGTCCCTGCTGGGGCTTTCCCTGGCTTGAACACGTGACTCATGCCGGAGGGAAACAGGAGCCACAGGAACTGAAGCCACAGCAATCTCTAGTTCTGCTTACCAGCAGGTACACAGTCAATTTCTTAAACCCAAGTGGAAGAACTCATTTAATCTCATCTTTATTTCATCTTCTTGACACTAGTCTGAAACTTTAGGCTACAGGGGACTTCTTTTTCTGACACTGGATGTATAATCAATCCTTTTAGCTATTTTCCTTGGACAAATTTGACATGAACATCTCCTAAGGTTTTAGATGATAAATTAAAATGCTGGAAAGATCAGCACCAGATAGATTATGGTTCTTATATGTCTATAGGACCTTCTTTGCAAGTGGAACTCTATCTTAATCAAGATTTTTGTTAAAGTTTTCAACCAGCCATGAATTTACACAATCATTATCATCCAGCTCATGTTTCTCAGTCTCTTCTATAAGATTTTCAAAGATAGTTTTTCATATCCTACACTGAGACCAATTCCCTGATCAAGGCTAATCAATTATATCAATATGATTCTAGGATTCTCCATTTTCATTGCTTCTACTGACCACCATGTCTTGCCTTTAGAGACAAGAGTATACATAGTATTTTGTCTGTAATTAATAAACTATGTAGAATCTATCCAAATATTTCAAAATTAGAAAAAAATAGCCATTAACCATAATTAATTCATAATTCTTTATGGGTTGTACTCTAACTACATATTGCCTAATATTTGTGCAACACTTTTCAAATATTGTATCCCATTTGAATCTCACTAGTATGCCAAGGACATGGCCATTATACCTAATATGAGCTTCACAGTAGATTGTGAGGCAGGAACCTAGGAGGTTGACAAGCACAAAATAAGGAAATAGAGCTCAGAAGCACATTTTGGCCAGCATAGAGAATTTTAGATGGAATTATTTGTAATGAGGTTTAAAAGTTGCAGCAGATTACAAAAGTAGGGGCAAGAAGACCAACACTGGAGTTCAAATTTGAAATTAGTACATAATAGGCAGGAAAAGTAAATTTGTGCACAGAGAAAAAAGGGCATTTGGGGACCATTATGGTCTTGATTCAGAGGTTAAGGGCTCAAACTGGGACAGAAGGTGTAGTAATGGGTAGAACCTGTTCTAGAAGATTCGGTCGCACTTGAGTAGAAGAAGGAAGAACAATAAAGAAATGATAGTGCACCAGGAGGTCTGAGCCTCCCCAGTAAGGACACTGGGCAGAAGTAGAATGGTAGAAAACAGGAAAATGAGAGAATCTTCAGCAGTGATTTCCTTCCCAATTACATAGATTGTACATGAAAATATAACTGAGCTTGGAAAAAGAGAAAACAAAATAAAAACATATGTGATTGGCCATCTGAACACATAGTTATCATCATTTTGGTATAAAGTGTTTCCTGCAAAAAGTTTGTAAGTAGTTCAGTTCATATGCCTATATCATATCTGCATATTATAATAATATATATTGTATTATATATAATACATATTTTCCATGGAACTACACTACTTTAATAATGTTTTAGTATTTATCAAGTGAAAGTTTCATGAGTTACTCAATTACCTGGCCTTTTGCCACTTAGCTTCCTTCCAGTCTGGAAAGGGGTGCAAGAAATGAGCATTTATACTTTTGGTTTCCCTGAAATATATTTTAAATTATTTTCTTATGATGGATCCCTAGGATTAGTATGCTTGGACCAGAAGCATGTAAATATGGTTCATGAAGGTACCAGTTTCTGCTCTTACCAGTAGTGACCAACATTTAAATCTGAATATTAATGGGACATTATATTGTGAGGGCTGACAGCTAGAGGTACTAGAGCCAGAAATGAATGCTTAGGAATTCTTCACAGAGAATAACCAAAACAGGAATGAAGAAAAATAGGGAGCTGTGGTAAAAGATGAACCC
Source organism: Dasyprocta punctata (assembly GCA_004363535.1). NCBI lineage: Eukaryota > Metazoa > Chordata > Mammalia > Rodentia > Dasyproctidae > Dasyprocta > Dasyprocta punctata. The sequence continues at coordinate 70,158 of RJWM01006487.1, forward strand.
AAAAGGAATACTTATGACTTCTTATTTGCAGGTGAAGTGCAGGGAGTTCTGTGGATTCTCCAAGGTCTTAGAAGTTACAGATTAGGAGACAGAGCAGGAAGTAGGAAAGGGAGGTTATTAAAGACAACAAATGTGCAAAACCACAGAAGTGAAAGGTGAAAACCTTGTTCAGCAGAAGGTTTCTGCACCTGTATTAAAACAAAAATAAAATTAAACAACTAAGCAAGGAAGGTAAGTTCTTGGCTTTGGAGGGTGTGGCTTCTGGCTCTCTGATTCTCCTCTGCTCCTCCCCTACCTCTGAAAACTGATGGGTACCCAGCTTTACATATAGACTTCAAATATTTACAAGCCCACAAACATTAAAAGCTGCCTGGTTCTGCCCCAAATTATAGTCTGTTTTGTTTTGTTTTTGGTTTGTTTGTTTGCTTTTTTGAAGAGAATAAAATCAAACAAAATAAAACCAAACAAAATAAAACAGAATAGAGTCAATCATAACAAAACAATGAACATGGTACATGACTTCAAAAAAAGACAAAAGGAAATCAATAATGGCTACCATAATATCTCTTGTTATCTTCAAAATAACTGCCCATACCATCAGGCATAATAAAGTCAAACAAAATAGTACCAAATAAAACCACTAAAAACAAAAACAATGGAAGCAATACAGGACTTCAAAACAATAGTAAAACAACAGTGGTTACCATAATGCCTCTTGTTATCTTCTAAGTAGTTGCCTTTATCATCAGACATAATACAATCAAACAAATCAAAATAGAATACAATCACTCAAAACAAAACAATGAAAACAATACAAGGCTCCAAAACAAGGTAATAGGAAATCAATAGTGGCTACCATAATGTATTTTGTTATCTTTGAAATAGCTGTCCATGCCATGAAATATAATAAAATTAGACAAACTTAAAGAGAATTAAAACCAAACTAAACAGAACTATAAAGACAATATGGGATTCAAATCACAATAATAGATTAGCCTTCCCTTTTTAGACACTACCTCCCCTTTCATTTTTACAATATGTATTGTGTATTTTGAATCCTACTAACTCCTTTAGTTTTTTATACTAGGGAGACAACATGCTGTTCACCCATGTGATTGTGGATCATTTCACCCAAAAGTATGATCGTAAGTTGTATCCATTTACCTACAAGAGCCTCAAGGTTATCTTTCTATATAGCTGAGTAGCTTTCCATTGTATAAAAATGCCATGACTTTCTTGTCCACTCTGCAGCTAATGGGCAAGTTACCCCCACTTCCTTCTGGTTCCCTGTCACATAGAGCATTGTTCTGTCTCCTTTGACTTTCAGTCTATGAACCCCCTTATGAGTTTAATGTGTTTCTTATATAAAGAATATTGATGGATCCTGTCTCCTGATCCACTCTGCCTGTGTTTCTTTTTATTGGTGAGTTGAGGCATCTTCATTAACGGTTAAGGCCAACATGCACTGTCTCGTTTCTGCCATGCTGTTTTCCTGCCATTCGCTGCCTACTTTTCTCTCCATTCAATTGTCTGTCTGCTCGGTGATATTCCTTTGCCACTGTTTCTGCAGCTCTGGTCTTTTTTATCTCTCTCTAGAGTGTCCTTCAGTATTCTTTGTAGGGTAGCTTTGGTGGTAATGAATTCCTTCAGTTGTTCTTTGTCATGAAAGTATCTTGTTTTTCTGTTAATTTTGAAAGATAATTTTACAGAGTAAATAAATCTGGAAGTTGTTTTCTTTCAGGACTTGAAATACTTCACTCCAAGCTCTTCTTGACTTGATGGTCTGTGTTGAGAAATCTGATGGGTTTTCCTTTATAGGTGATCTGCTTCTTTTCTCTAACAGCTTTTAATATTCTGTTCTTGTGTTGAATTTCTGGGATCTTGATTATCATATGTCTGGGTGTAGATTTATTTTGGTTATGGCTAGCTGGAGTTCTATATGCTTCACTTATCTAAATGTCACTTCCTTTTCCCATGCTTGGGAAGTTTTCTGATATTATTTCTGTAAATAGACTTTTAATGTCATTTGTGTTGACCCCTGCTTTTTCACTCACACCTTTTATTCTTAAGTTGTTTCTTTGGGTTGTCTTGCAGCCATTGAATTGTTACTTCCAGGTTCCTTGTTATTTTTAAGAGATCTTTCCTCTTGCAATCACAAGCTGGAAACCTGTCTTCAAGGTTTAAAAGTCTATCTTCAGTTTCTTTCAAGTGGTTTTGCCAGCTTTCAATTTCCTGGATATCTCTTTGAATCTGTTCCATGTATTCTAAATCTTTTTTGTACTGTTCATTCAAAGTTTTCCTCATTTTCCTATGCTCCTCCATTTTTTTATCTATGTCTTCTTTAGAGATGCCTAGCAATTCTTATGTTTTTCATTTCTTCCTTTACCTGAGTTAGTATTTCTGTTCTAATTTCTTTTATAGCCTCATGAAGTTGTTTCTTTACTTCAGTTGCCATCACTTCAGAAACTTCAGGTGTACAACTCCTGATCTCTTCTGTTTTTGCATCCCCTGGACTTGCTCTGCTTGTATTGGAGGTCAGAGACTGCCTTTTGCTTCTTCATCTTGACATATTTCTGGGTTCTTCTGTACAAGTGGGTAATGGGGTTCCAGGCACGTCCCACATTGGCTATAATTTCTCTGAAGTGAGACTGTTTGATTCTTCTAGCCAGTGCTGGCTACAGGTATCTCATGGTGGCCATTGGGTGCGCTGGTACAGGGCTGTCTGCTGCTTTTCCCAGCCTGTGTTGGCTCCCCCAAGGCTGGTGGAGTGCACACAGGGGTGGGACTGGCCACTGCCTGCCAACCTGGTCTGGTCACCAGCGGGGATCCTCCACTATCACCCCTGGAGTGTGCACAGAGGTGGGGCAAGTCGTGCCTCCAGACTGAGCTGGCTACCCGCAGAGAACCTCCAAGATGGTCCCTAGAATGTGCATGGGGGCAGGGCTCATTCCAAGCAATTTCCACCAGTCTGTGCCCAGCTAGGAGCTGCTGGAGGAAGCCAGGAGCAGTTCCAGGGTTATCTGGCCTGACTCCAAAATGGTTCCTGACCAATTGCTCTCTCCCACAGGAGGACTGAGTCCTCTGTACTCACCACCAGCCAGTTCAGTCTTCCAGGTCTGCCACTCCCCTCCGCTGCCGCTCCCCTCCAATGCTGCCTCTCTCTGCAGAGGCCTCCAGGGTCACCAGCCACCATGTCACCTTGATCGTGTGCCCCCAGCTTCCAGCAGCTCCTCTCACACAATGGGTCCAGCTCCAGGCAAAGGTGCCACCAGCTACCACCACCTTCTGTGCTTAAATTTTTCTTTTTACTCTTTATGTGGGCTTCAATTCTTATTTTAGATTCTTCCTGGGTCCAGGGGACCCACTTTCTTCCTTCTTGTCTTCCCCAAGATGCTATTTTCCAGCATCTGACTGTATTCTCAGAGAAGCTGTTTACTCTGCTGCTTACTGTTCTGCCATCTTCCCAGAATCTCCCCCAGCCCCCAGGTTATAGTCTGAAGCAATAAAATAAATTTAAAAATCAACTTTTTACTGATTCTATCTGCCTGTAAATTATTACTAGCCTCAGATTTGTGAACAATGAAAAAAACTAGACTAATTAACTTAATAACATGTCTAATTAAATACTTTATTTTCATACTTTTGATGTATTTCTTTATCCTTCACATGATGGAAGAACATTGGACTCCATGTTGCAGTGCAGACCTAAATTAAACAATCCAGAGTCACTTTCTCTTCTACAAGAACAATCCTCAGGGTATTTTTACTTGTGTGGCAAGCCAAAATAAAGTACCCTGCTAGAAGGATTTCAGGACTAAAAGAGGCCAGTATTCCTGGAAGTGTAAAGAACGCAGGCAAACATAGATCGTATGAGTGTGCATCTGGAGAAAGGAGGCTGCAGTTAATTTCCTGCCCTATGGATTTCTTTTTCTTTTCCAGCTGCCCTTCAACTCCTGTATTTTTTAATAAAGAGTTCTCAAAAGAGAACATTATTTTGTGTCCTCCACATAACTATTTTCACATAATATAATGAATAATTTCATGCTGATACATTTGAAACTTCAGATGAAACAAATTTCTACAAAACATACCTAAGTGGGTATAAGATATAATAAAAGGTTGGGCACATCCTGTGCCTACAAGTCACGTGTCACTTAACAATGGGGGTGCCTCTGAGAAATGCATCAGTAGGCAATTTTGCCCCTGGGCAGACATAAACCAAGATGGCACAGGTCAACCACTTAACGACCTCTGATGCAATCATGTCAACTCCCTGTTTTTACAGTCTCCCCAGAGCAAAATTCCTCTGGGCTTATGGTTCATGTCACATTTTCCTTTAATGTTTAGAATTCTTGGCATTTCCCTTTCAAAGTGATGAATTCCTCTCTTGCTTAAATTGTGACTCTGGGAGGCTGAGCCAAGAGGATCACATGTTTGAGCTCAGCCTGGGCAACTTAGTGACTGCACAAGGCCCTGTCTCAATATAAATTTTCAAAATTTAAGGAGAAATCCCATACATCCTCCTGGGTTCTGAGAAAACTGAATTGCTGCAGAGAGGGAGAGCTATGGGTAAGTTGAGGGGAGAATGAATGCCAGACTAAATGATTTGGTTCAATTCAGGGTGAAAGATGAACTGGAGAGAGTCTCATAGAATGCCCACACTGATGACAGATGAGCAGGAGAGCTGCTTTAGAGAGTGTAGCGAGGAAGAGGTAGGTCTGCTTCTGCTTTTGAATTGCTGTGTCTTTTTTTTAAGGGAATAAAACAGAACAGTAAAATGAAACCAAATGAAACAGTGGTAGGACAGTAGGAAATCCACAATCGTTACTATATTACATATTGTTATCCTCTAAGTAGTTGCTCAGACTACTGGCCCCAGGCTTGCAAAGTCAATCAATGTAAATGTCAAGTTGCTTCCTTACTTCAATTATTATCATCTCAGCCTGTTTTGCATCTGATTGTTTATGGTGGGGGGGTGTTGCACAGGTCAGGAAGCAGAGGCAATTTCTTTGCTGATTCTCCCCAGCCTGTGTTACACAGCTTCTTCGCTGCTTCTCCAGAGCTGGCAAGGCCTCCACCAGCACATGGTGGGTGGGGGCTGCATGGCTTCCTCGCTGTTTCTCCCCAGTCAGCAGAGTCACGGCTCCTGGGTTTTGTTTTGTTTTGCTTTGTTTTATTTTTGGTGTTTTGTTTTGTTTTGTTTTGTTTTGTTTTGTTTTTGCTGGATTCCTGAATTATCTCTTTCCATGAGCTTCAAATCTCAGTTCAAATCCTTCCTGTGTCCATGAGACCACCTCCCTCCTCCTTCTCATGTTGCTATATTCCAGGGTCTGGACACCAAAACTTGGAGAGGTTCTTTCTTTGTTACTCACCACTCTGCCATTTTTCTGAAAGTCTGGATTGCTGTGTCTTGAATTGCATGTTTCTAGGAAAACTATTTAGCATTAGCCTCAACTCCCATTGGTCCTTGATGTTCTGAAGACTGAGAAAGCCCACTGGCCTTGAGAACAATGGCTCTGGGTGTGTGTTTACTGCAGGGCCGGGGGCAGGGGGCTCTGGAAGTGGCCATAGCTGTGACAGCAGGACGTTGGGCGAGCTTCCAGAGGGGCAGCACTGAGTCCATCTCCCCTCGGGAGCTGCATTGCCACGTAGGGCATCACACTGTCCAGCCTCCAGACAGGAGCAAGTGGGATTGCAGATCACCTATTCAACAAGTGCCCTTCCTTCTCAGAGCCTTGGCTGCTCAAACACAAGGGTGGTTCTCCAACTCCATTAGTTGTGACAAGGGAGAAAATAACCTTCAAGCATCCTTCATGTTCTTGGGAAAATCTACTTTTTGCTTTTTCCTCCTCACCAAGGGGTGTGGGAATCTCAAGTTGGAGGGGAGTTTTCCGGGTTCTGGTGTCCCTTCACAGCCTACTTTCAGCTTCCCACACTGCCCCTGTGTGCAGCCCTTGGACAAGAAACCTCACGGAACACTGTCCCTCGGCTTGCTGTCACCAGGCTGATGTGCAGTGGGGCAGGGGAGGGTGGGGACTCAGACAGCTCTGTGAGCTGAGCTCAGCTCACACATTAACGAAAGGATGCCTAGGCATGCTTTATCTTCCCTTCTCCCTACACCCACCAAGTCAGCAGTAGCCCCAGAAGCCCAGGCGTGGTTCAGAAGCTCCCATCAGATGAATTAAATCCAAGACGCTGAGCAAAAGTGACTTTCCACAATTCAGTTACCTTAACATTGTTCATTGCTTCCTACAGAATATAAAAATTAGCTTTCTACAATAAGATAAATTTCCCTTCTAGGGTGCACCCTTATAGATTTTACAAGTAAAGCTTCACTCACTGCTTGAAGTTTAGAATCATAAAAGAAAGGGGAAAAAAATTTCAGTTATTGGAAATACTTTCCACTGACCCAGATTTTTTTAAGCTATTCTTGAGTTTGAATTTGTTGGAAAGGTTTGTTCATAAAATATGAGGTCATTTGAGATCTCTCATTACCTTTTTTGCTTTCAAAATTGAAATCTAGCTCAGATATCCAGAAATGAGAGAAAAACATTTTAGATGAAAAAAAACTATGATATGTTTGTTTATCTTAAGTTGGGGAAAAGAAATTGCACTTTAAATCACTCTTATTTGCTATTAAATTTTACTTCTGAAGGTTTCAATGTGGGAGAACTGACTTTAATGTATCCTTTCAGGGAAGATACTTGTAACACAGTGTTTGGCTAAAACGATGCTCTTGAAATCTCTGGTCTTTACAGAAGGTTTTTAAATCACCTCTTGTGGCCACACGGTTGGAGTCACTGGCAGCAGGTACAGCAGGGTGGGATAATATTTGGATTTTGACAGCACTTGATACAAATTTCTTACACATTTTATTCACAAGTTAAAGGTGTTACTTCTGAGATATTAGCATAATTATCACTCTGTGGACATTCTGCTTTCATTTTTCTGGTTGAATACTCTGTAGTAGCAAGTTGTCATAAGGTTTTGGGAAATTTCCATACTCAGAGCATCATAAATAAAATATTGCTGTGGAATTCATGTCGACTCACTGGCTTGTACTTGACCTTCACAGAGACTGTGGAGTCACAAAATCATTTACTCATGGTTGAACCTCAGTAGCTTAGAATTATCAATGCAGTTCTACTAGCTATAGCACAAATGTGAAAAATCTTATGAGATGATCATATTTGTGAGAAATGTGTAATCTAAAATTTGTAAGTTTACAACAGTTCGTTTTTATAATGTTTACTGGTACATTTTAGATATACATAATGATCACATCTATCACAGGGAATTTGTACCCATACATGATATATCTTGATTCTTCTTTTTCCCAATCCCCTCCCCTCTCTTCAACTCCTCTTCCCCTCCTTATTTTTTTATTTAAGAAAAAATAGACACAGAAAAGAGAAACAAAAAGCAAAAGAGACAAACAACAATAACAAATCCGATACGATAAAGTTATAGGTTTACAAAATGAGATGATAGGAATTTGACAGTAGTTGTAATATTGTGTATCGTTACCTTCAAAGGGGTTGTTCAGATTAACAGATATAGACACGTAAAACTGATCTAATCATATGAGTATTAACTGTTCTTTTTCAAGAGCTAGTGCATTTAGTAATATAGTCGTTTTAACTATCTTATGTATACCTATTTATAAATTTATGTCTTTTTCCTTTTCCTTTCCTTCTTTCCTTCTTTCCCTTTAGAACACCTCTTGTTGTCTTTATAATAACTGCACATATCATCAGGCCTAATATAATCAAACAAAATAGTTCAGAATAACACGAATAAAAAATAAAACAATGAGCCGGGCGTGGTGGTGCACGCCTTTAATCCCAGCACTCGGGAGGCTGAGGTAGGTGGAGCGTTGTGAGTTTGAGGCCGGCTTGGGCTACAACATGAGCACAAGACCAGCCTGAGCTACATAGTGTGACCCTGCCTCAAAAAACTAGGACCGGGAGTTTGGCTCAGTGGCTTAAGCACCTGTCTGGCAGGCGCGAGGTTGTGAGTTCGATCCCCGGTGCCGTAAAAAAAAATAAAATAAAATAAAATAAAACAATGGTCACAGGAAAGAGAAACAAAAAGCAAAAGGGACCAATGAACAACAACAACAAATCCAATACTGTAACATTATAGGTTTACAAAATGAGATGATTGGAATTTGACAGTGGTTGTGACATTGTATATCGTTACCTTCAAAGGGGTTGCTCAGATTGACAGATATAGACATGTAAAATTGATCTAATCAATGAGTATCAACTGTTCTCTCTCAATAGTTAATGCATTTAGTAGTATAGTTATTTTAACCATCTTATGTATACCCACATATAAATCTGTCTTTTTCCTTTTCCCTTCCTTCTTTCCTCCTTTCCCTTTGTAATACCTCTTGTTATCTTCAAAATAACTGCCCATACCATCGAGCCTAATATAATCAAACAAAATAGTGCAGAAAGAACCAATAAAAAATAAAACAATGAAAGTAATACATAGTAATACAATGTTGATTTCTATAATACCTCATATTATCTCCTAAGCAGTTGCCTATATCATCTGTTATAATACAATCAAACAAACCAAAATAGGTTAAAATCATTCAAAACAGAACAATGAAAGCAATACAGGGTTTCAAAACAAATCAAATACCAATAAAGGCTTCCCTAATATATTTTGTTATCTTTGAAATAGCTGTCTATGTCATCATATATAATGAAATTAGGCAGGTCAAGATAGAATAAGGTCAAACTAAACAGCTCATTGAAAGCAATACTGCACTCAAATCCTGATGATGGGTTATTCAATTGTCTGCCCCATTTGGTGATATCCCTCTGCTGCTGTTTCTGGAGCTGTGGACTTTTTTATCTCTCTCTAAAATGTCCTTCAGTATTTTTTGTAGGGTTGGTTTTGTTGTCATAAATTTCTTTAGTTGTTCTTTGTCGTGGAAGTATCTTGTTTCTCCATTGATTTTGAAAGATAATTTTTCAGGATACATCAATCTGGGTTGGAAGTTGTTTTCTTTCAGGGCTTGAAATACTTCAATCCAAGCTCTTCTTGATCTGATGGTTTGTGTTGATAAGTCTGTCGTGATTCTGATGGGTTTTCCTTTGTAGGTGATCTGTTTTTTTTTTCTCTCTCTCTAATAGCTTTTAATATTCTGTTTTTGTGCTGAATTTCTAGGATCTTGATTATTATATGTCTGGGTATAGATTTATTTTGGTTATGGTTAGCTGGAGTTATATATGCTTCACTTATCTGAAAGTCACTTCCTGTTCCCATGCTTGGAAAGTTTTCTGAAATTATTTCTGTGAATAGGCTTTTAATTTGATTTGTATTGACCCCTGCTTTTTCACTCACACCTTTTATTCTTAAGTTATGTTTCTTTGGGTTGTCTTGCAGCTGTTGTATTGAGACTTCCAGGTTTTTTTTTATTATTTTTAAGAGATCTTTCCTTTCATGATCACAAGCTGCAAAATTGTCTTCAAGGTTTGAAAGTCTATCTTTAGTTTCCTTCAGGTGGTTTTGACAACTTTCATTGGAGTTTTTGATTTCCTGGTAATCTCTTTGAATCTGTTTCATGTATTCTAAATCCTTTTTGTATGGTTCATTCCAGGTTTCCCTTGTTTTCCTATGCTCCATTTTTTTCATCTATGTCTTCTTTAGAGATGCCTAGCAATTCTTTTGTTATGTTTTTCATTTCTTCTTTTAGTTGGGTTAGTATTTCTGTTCTAATTTCTTTTATAGCCTCATGAAGTTGTTTCTTTACTTCAGTTGTCATCACGTCAGAGACTTTAGTTGTTGGACGCCTGACCTCTTCTGCGTTTGCTTCTCCTGGGTTTGTTCTGCTTGGATTGGAGGCCAGAGACTGCCTTTTGCTTCTTTGTCTTGACATATTGCTGGGTTGTTCTGTAAAGTGTATACCTGGAATTTTGGTATTCCTTGCATTGTCTATAATTTCTTAAGGTTAGACTGGTTCTTCTAGCCAGTGCTGATTGTGGATATCTGATGCTTACCACTGGGTGTGCTGTTACAGTGCTGTCCACTGCCTTTCCCCAGCCCACCTCGGCTCCCCAATGTCTGGTACAGTGCACGGGGGTGGGGCTGCCACCTGGGAACCTGGACTGGTTATCTGCGAATCTTCCGCTATCACCCCTAGGGCTCACGTGGAGCCATGGTCTCCAGACTGAGTTGGTCACCCGCCGGGACCCTCCAGGGCTCGGTTGGAGTGACCTCTATGGGACTGTGCCCAACTAGGAGTGCCTCCAGCCCTAAAATGGCCACCAGTCCCTCACTCTCCCTCATAGGGGTTCAGGGTCTGCTCATCATCAGCCAGTCCAGTCCTCCAGGTCTGCTCCCCTTGTCCACCACCACTCTCCTCCAATGCTGCCTCTCTCGGCAGAGGCCTCCAGGGTCATTGCTGCCGCCATGACCGCAGCACTCCAACCTTGCATTCCTAGGTTCCAGCAACTCCTTTCACAGTGGGTCCAGCTCCGGGTAGAGGTGCCACCAGCCACCGCCCTCCTTGTCTAGGTGCCTCTTTCCACTCTTTCTGTGGGCTTCAATTCTCACTTTAGAATCTTCCTGGGTCCAGAGGACCCACCTCCCTCCTTCTTGTCTTCCCCATGTTGCTATATTCCAGCATCTGGATGGTATATTTCAGGGAGGCCATTTACCCTGCTGTTTACCATTCTGCCATCTTGTCCCTTCCCTTCCCCTCCTTATTTACAAAGCTTTGTTTCCACTTTACCTGCCTTTTTTTTTTTCTTTTTCTTTCCTTCTTTTCCCTCTTTCCCACCCTAGTTCTCTTTCTTTTTGAACAATTTCTTCATGTTTCACAACATCTAAGGTACATTTTGGTCCTTATTTACTCTAAGTTTCTAACCCCAGAGAAACAATGTGATATTTACACATGTCTGGTTTATTTCACTTAAGAATGTGGTTTTTTTTTTAAGTGGTCTTTTTTTTTAAAAAAACAAAACAGAAAAAAAGGTAGAAGTAATACAGAATTTCAAAAAAACAGTAAGGATTCAATACTATTCAATATATTACATATTGTTATCTTAGCAGTAGTTTTGTTCAAGTTACAAAATATTACTCAGCTATAAAAAAGGATGATCTTGAGGCTTTTATAGGTAAATGGAGGCAACTTGAGACTATACTCATAAGTGAAATAAATCAGACTCACATTCATAAATATCATATTGTCTCCCTAGTGTAAAAACTAAATAACAATTTTTAAAAAGCTGAAAGAGTAATAAGAATGTGGTCTTAAGGTGCATCAGTTTATCTAGAAATGTCTCAAACTTATCCCTCTTCAGGGCTGGGTAGTAGGAATCTTCACATTCAGTTCCATGAAATCCATCCAGTTATTGTCATCATGAATCTTCAGAAACATCTGCCACAGTGGCTATGGCCTTGATGACTTAGCATGGCGCTCCCTCCCCTTAGTACCATCTGCCCGGATGCACAGTCACAGGATTGCTCAGTGCAGCTCTGCTGTGCTGCAGACGCTGCATCTCCATCTAGTCCTGGTACTCGGGGGTCCCACAGACAACACAAACCCTTAGCATCACTGCTCTTTTCTCATGTAATATACTTTCTAGAAGCAGGATTAGAATTGATAGGATGTGCTTTTATGGCAGACGATATAAAACACTTATTTAATGCACAACATATTGGGAGGAAGTTCTGGTGTTGATAATCACTGTTGTTGCTTTGTTATTCTCTTTGAGAATGGAAGTAAATAGTAGCCAGTCATGTTAGCACACACCTATAATCTTAGCACCCGGTGCTGGGACAGGAGGATCACCATGAGTTTGAGCTCAACCTGGGCTCCATAGTGGGTTCAAAGCCAGCCTGAACCACAAAGCAAGACCCTGTCTGAAAAAAGAAAGAAATAGTAAAATGGTCTAACGTAGGCAATACAGTGGTACCTCGGTTCACAAACTTAGTTTGTTCCATGATTCTGGAAAAGATGACCACATTTGTGTTTGGGCAGGAAAGATAGCTGCAGTTGTGTTTGTCACCCAAGGTAGAGTTTGCAAACAAAAGCAAAATTTTGCCAAATGCTTTTGTTTCTGAACCAAATTGTCCACAAACAAAAACATTCATGAACCAAGGTACCACTGCATTTTAAAAGCATGAGAATTTACAAACTGAATAACAGATGGTACTATGAGTGGTTAAAGAAGATTCAGATGAAGCAGCACCCGTCCCCAGTAGACTGTTCTACCTGGTGGAGGCACTAGGAGCCGTGGTGACCCTGGGGACACTCGAAGGTCACTGAGAGACAATAGCATGACCAAGAGACGGTACAGGCGGTGAAATCCCTTGCTTTGCTCACAAGGTGTTCAGAGATGGCAGCATCAGACACCTTCTCTTTAGTGGTTGGGAAGAGCCGGGCCCCTGGCTGCTCTCCAGTTCCATCTGCATGGGCGGCACTGATTTTCCTGCTCAAAGACAATAACAGGTAAAACACTTTAAATGATATCTAGCTCGTGGCTACTTAGGGCACCGGGTTCACGAAGCCCCACAGGAACCAGTCTCAATTCCCAGCCTCGACAGGCACTCCATGTGAGCTGAGAGCACCCCAAAGTCAGACCCAGTCTTTGGTTTATAAAGAAGAAACTAAGGAAACAGAAACTTCTTGATGAACTCTTTAAATAGGAACCTTCAAGTCAAGGTGTTACATTTATGAAATAATATTAGTGCTCCTGCAGTCTTTAAGCATGTGCAGTAAAATCAAGTGCCATTGGGCTATCAGTTTTTGGTCCATTTTATTTTGTCTTAAATTTGTTTCATAACTGAGCCTTTGGTTTTTTATTATCCTGAATTCCTCATAGCTCCAGGTTATCATTTCCAGTTGTTTTATTTTCTTGCTTGCTGTTTGCCTGCAAAACCCTCTTTTCCAGACCAACTTAAGCCTTCAAGCGTTGAGGGCATCTCTAGCTCTGGGCCGCATGGTCTTTGGACAGCCCCACCCCCGCCTGGAGAGGCTCCCGGGAGATCTGCTGTCTGAGCCTCTGGAATGGCTTCCGGGGCTGCTCTGCACTTGGCTTTGATGGCGTGGCTAGGCAGTCACGTGACGGGCAGTCCCTGGAATTGTGGTCAGGGCTGTCTTTCCTTGGGTTCTATGTGCCTGGTGGACTGGAAACTCATCGATGGGAAAAACTCTTTTCCGTGTGTAGAACACTGTGCCTTGCATTCAGTTGGTGTTCAATATCGACGGCCTTAAAAGAAGTGATAAACACTCGCAATACAAACACTGTGTTCCCTTTCGCTTTGGCAGAATCACTGGTTAGAATCTGCGATGTCTTAAGATCATGCTAATTATCTGAACAAAATTCTAAGTAACTTCACTTTGTCTATAAAGGCTTTTAAAATATTGCAAAGCAAGTGCAAAGATACTTGGGAAAATAATTTTCTTTCTTTAGCGGAATCCTCAATAGAGACAATAAATGCTGAACTTGAGGTGGTAAACATTGTCAATACCAGGCTTCTTAAATTATTTTAACTAACATCATAATTTCCATTACAAATCAATAAATAGATATATTATATGCGTACATGCATATGTGAACACATTGCTAAAATTATAACAATGTTGTTTTTTTTGTTTTTTGCAGCACTGGGGATTGAACTCACGGCTGCTAGGCAGGTGCTTAAGCCACTGAACCAAACTCCCAGCCCTAATTTTTTGAGGCAGGGTTGCACTATGTAGCTCAGGCCAACCTTGCGCTCGCGTTGTAGCCCAAACTGTCCTCAAACTCACAACGCTCCACCTACTTCAGCCTCCCGAGTGCTGGGATTAAAGGCATGCACCACCATGCCCAGCTTAACAATGTTATTTTTAAAATGAAGGTATTTGCTAATTGACCAATGGGTCAAATATTCATTACAAGGAAGATAAACTTTTAGAGCAGAATATTGTTGGTTTGCTTTTTTTTTTTTTTTTTTTTTTTTTT